>CAUYRH010037725.1:0-47882 GCA_963574655.1 Perodicticus potto | reverse complement strand
TATTGTTTTTGAGTTATAAGTTTTCTACATAATTTGGATCATAATCTACTATTAGATGTGTGATTTAGAAATATTTTTCATGATTCTGGTGCTTGTCTTTTTTACTTTGTTGATAGTGTCTTTCCATGCATATTTTAACATAATTATTCCTGAGTCTAATTTATCTACATTTTTTTTGTTCCCTGTGCCTTTGTTTTCATATTCAAAAAATCATTGCAAATTAATTATCATGAAGACTTTGCCCTTTATTTTCTTCTAGAAATTTTATAGCTTTAGGTCTTACATTTATGTCTTTGACACGTATTTGGTTAGTGTTTATATATGATATTAAGAAAGAAAAGGTAGAGCTTCATTCTTTTGCATGTAGATATCCAGTTTTCCCAAAAGCATCTGTTGAACATATTATCATTTCTCCTTTAAAAGGTCTTGGCATCCTTGTCAAAACTCATTTGGCCATATACATATATGGGATTATTTTTGACTTTTCTATTTTATTCCATTGTTTATATGTCTGTGCTCATACCAGTATTACACTGTTTTGATTACCGTATCTATGTGGTAAGTTTTGAAATAATAAAGCATGAATCCTCATGCATTATTCTTATTTTTCTCAGATTATTTCAGGCTTCTTTGAGATTGCATGTAAATTTTACAATGGATTTTCCTATCTTTGCAACAAGTGTCATTGAGTTCTTGATAAGGATTCTACCGAATCTGTAGATCACTTTAAGTACTATTGTTATCTCAACAACCATTAAGTCTTACAATCTATAAACATGGGAAGTGTTTCTATCAAATTATGATTTTTTTACATATCTTTTTTCAATGTTTTCTCATTTTCATTATATTAGTCTTTCACTTCCTTAGCTAATTGTTTCATAATTATTTTATTTTTATTTTATTTTGTAAATAGATTAAAACTTTCCTTTTCAAATTATTCATGTTAGTGTATATAAATACAACTGTTTTTGCATATTGACTTTGTAATCTGCTACTATGATAAAGTCATTAGTTTTACAGATTTTTATTGATATGTGTATACATGTATAATCTTTACATGTATACATGTATTATATGTATAATCTTTACATGTAAGAGTGTTCTGCATATAAGATCATATTGCCTATGAACAGGGATAATGATGTACCTTTCTTCCCAATTAAGATGAATTTAATTTCTTTTTCTTTCCTAATTGCTTTGCCTGGAACTTCAAAAATGCCAGTGGCAAAAGTGGGCATCCTTTCCTTGTTTCTGATCTTAGAAAAAAATTTCATTCTTTCACCATTGATTATAATTTTCCTGTGTATTACATATGGCTTTTATTTTATTGAGGCAATATCCTTTCATTCCTCATTTTTTGAGAATTTTTAATCAAGAAAGTGTGTTAAATTTTATGTAAATGGGGATGTTTCTTTTTTCTCCTTAATTCTAGTTATGTGGTCTATTCCTTTAATTTAATTTTCTATTTTGGTCCATTCTTGCTTTGAAAAAAGAAGTACCACTTGATCATGGGTAGAATATTTTTGACTATGATGCTGAAATTAATTTGCCAGCATTTTATTCATTATTCCCCCACTAATATTCATGAAACATATTGGGATTTTGGTGGTAATTTAGTGTTAGAGACTTTGTCTGGCTTTAGTGTCAAGTTAAATTTGGCCTCACAGAGTAAGTTAGGAAGGGCCTATCTTACTTACAAGGCCTCTGCCCTTGTAAGTAAGTAAGTTACTCTGCCCTTGAAATTTTTGGAAATAGAGTTAGTAAGTTCTCTGCCCTTAAATTTTTTGGAAATTGTTGATAAGAATTGATGTTAATACTTTAAATTTTTGGTAGAATTCATCAGTGAATCCATCATGTTCAAGGATTTTGTTTTGTTTTGGTTTCGTCAGGTCCAACTTTTTTTTTTTTTAATTAAATCACAGCTGTGTACATTAATGCAATCATTGGGTACTATATGCTGGTTCCACATACAATTTGAAATATTTTCATCAAACTGGTTAACATAACCTTCATGGGATTTTCTTAGTTATTGTGTTCAACTATTTATATTTTACATTTATTAAGTTTCACCTGCAATGTTCTAAGATGCACCTTAGGTGTGGTTCCACCAATTACCCTCCCTCCACCCATCATCCCCCCTCTGCTCCCTTGCCCTTCCCCATATCCTTGTGCTGTAATTGGGTTATAGCTTTCATATGAAAACTATAATTTAGTTTCATAGTAGGGATGAGTACATTGGATACTTTTTCTTCCATTCTTGAGATACTTTGTGAAGAAGAATATGTTCCAGCTCCATAGCTCCATCCATGTAAACATGAAAGAGGTAAAGTCTCCATCTTTCTTTAAGGCTGCATGATATTCCATAGTGTACATATACCACAAATTATTAATCCATTCATGGGTCAATAGGCACTTGGGCTTCTACCATGGCTTAGTGATTATGAATTGTGCTGCAATAAACATTCTGGTACAAATATCTTTGTTACCATGTGATTTTCTTTTCTTGATAATACTTTTGAATTCTCTGTGTAATCTAGTTATTAAACCTTTGTAGGAGACATAACCTGCAATTATAAATTGGGCTGCAATAAACATTCTTTTACATATATCTTCATTACAATGTGATTTTTCTTTTCTTGCTAATACATTTGAGTTCTCTGTGTATTCTAGTTATTAAATCTTTGTCAGAGACATAACCTGCAAATATCTTCTCCCATTCTGAGGGCTGTCTGTGTACTTTACTTACTGTGTTCTTGGCTGTGCAGAAGGTTTTTAGTTTGATCGGGTCCTAGTAGTGTATTTTTGATGCTGCTTCAATTGCCCGGTTAGTCCTCCTCATAAAATATTTACCCAGACAGATTACTTCAAGAGTTTTCCCTGCACTTTCTTCTATAATTTTTATAATTTCATGTCTTAAATTTAAATCTTTAATCCAGTGAGAGTCTATCTTAGTTAATGGCTAAAGGTGTGGGTCCAGTTTCAGTCTTCTACAGGTCACCAGCCTGTTCACCCAGCACCATTTGTTAAACAGGGAATCTTTTCCCCACCGAATGTTTTTAATTGGCTTGTCAAAGATCAAATAATGGTAAAAAGCTGGGTTCATGTCTTGGCTCTCTATTCTGTTCCATACATCTATCTCTCTGTTTTTGTTCTAGTACCAAACTGTTTTGATCACTATTGATTTATAATATAGTCAGAGGTCTGGTAGCATAATTCCTCCTGCTTTGTTTTTATTTCTGAGAAATGTCTTGGCTACTTTTGTTGTTTTAAAGCCTATTATATCTGCAAATAAAATTGCAACACCTCCTCTTTTCTCCTTTCCATTGGCCTAGAATATAGATGACCATCCCTTTACCCTGAGTCTATATTTATCTTTTAAGGTAAGATGAGATTCTTGTTTGTTGAAGATAGCTGGCCTGGGTTTTTGTATCCAGTCATCCATCCTGTGCCTCTTTAGAGAACAATTTAAGCCATTCACATTAATTGAGAATATTGATAGCCCTGGTAGAATTTTGGGTATGGAGTTTTTCAAAAGACCAGTGGATATTTTTAATCCTTTTGCCACTGAGAAAATTGGAATTTGATCAACAGTTTAAGAGTGACTTTACTTTTGTGGTGAAGAATTGCACTGCTCACTATGGAGGATAGGTCTGAGAATGTTCTGGAGAGCTGGTTTAGTTATGGCAAATTTCTTCAACATGTGAATGTCATTAAAGTATTTAATTTCTTCATCTTAAATGAAACTCAGTTTAGCTGGATACAGGATCTTGGGTTGAAAGTTATTTTGTTTCAGGAGATTAAAACGATGACCACCCTTTTCTAGCTTGAAAGGTTTCAGCAGAGAGATCTGCAGTCATTCTAATATTATTCCCCTTGTAGGTTATGGTTTTTTATGCCTGGAAACTTTCAGAATTTTCTCCTTCATATTAACTTGAGTGAAGTTAATTATGATGTGCCTGGGGGATGTCTTATTTGGGTTGAGTCATGCTGGGGTTCTGAAACTGTCTGCTATCTGAATTTCAGAATCTCTTGGCATGTCTGGAAAGTTCTCTTTCACAATCTCATTAAGAATAGTCTCTGTGTCTTGTGAAGCTACTTTGTCACCTTCAGGTATCCCTATAAGGTGAATATTGGTTTTCTTCAAGTTATCCCATAGCCCTCTGAGAGAATGCTCCATTTTTGCTCTCCACTTCTCTTCCTCTTTGATCTTTTGGGTGTGTTCCAAAGCTTTGTCTTCAATATCAGAAATAATTTCTTCTGCCTGCTCCATTCTGTTCCTGAGGGATTCTACTGTATTTCTCATATTTTGGAAGGCTTCAACTTCTTTTCTCAATGTATCTAAATCTTTGGTGATTATATCTAGGAATTCATTAAATTCTTGAGACATCATTTGAATTATTACTAAAATTTCTACCTCCAACTTTACTTCAATTCTGTTGATCTTATTTGTCATCCAAATTCTAAATTCAATTTCTAACATCTTAGCCATCTCTTTGTGAATGGAATCCTCTGGTTTGGCTGGTTTGTCTTTCCTTGGGGGAGTTGAACTGTTCTGATTATTCATGTTGTTAGAGGTTTTCTGCTGATTCTGCCTGATTGTTTTTTACTTTTTAGCTAGATGAGCAGGTATGTTGAAAATGGATTGGAGACTTCTGGGGTTGTGGTTGCCCAGCCCTTCACCAAGGAACTTGGACTGGTGACTGCAGCTTTTTCTCTAGAGTTTTGCAAAAGACCTTTAGGGTACTACAGTTTGTCACTCTAGAGGCATGCTTGGTGTAGTGGGCATAGGTGGTTCTGCCTTGTATTCAGTTCATCTCTGTCCAATCCTAGTAAATCATTGACTCTGGGTTGCAGTCTCAGCATTGGAGAAATACAAGCAACTAGGGCATCTCGTCCTCCACAGGTAGTACCTGGAAGAGGACAATCAAACCTTCCCACTGGAACAAAACCAGTGCATCACCTTGGAGGGTCCCCAGGTGATTTGTCCAGTTCAAGAGTTCCAATCCAATTGTCCCAAACAGCATCCACTCTCTACCTTGAGTGGTCAAAAGTTCTCTAGCAACTAAATATTAGTCTACTGGTAGCTGAAGTGTGGTTTGAGTACCTCTGGTGCTGCGAGGAATCAGAAAGGTCCATGTAGTAGAAGGTTTGGAGCAAAGTGGGTGATGCCTGTTTCCCCATCTTACTCACCCTTCACCACTGGACTCTGGTAACCCCAGTCTCTGGTAGCTCCACTGGCAGTTTTGGTTAACCCAGTCTCTGTGACCCAGTTCTGTCCTATAAGCAAATGTGCAAGGGCTATGTGCCTGCCAGAGTCAAAGTACAGTCACTCTCTCTTTCTCATGATTACCTCCCTCTGCCACCATCCAGCAGTGGAAGCTGAAGCCTGCCTGCCTCAGCCACTCAATGGCAATTGGAGAAAGATCCACCTGAGCTCAATAGAAACCTGAGGATATCCAAACAGCAAAAGAATTTCTCCCTCAGCCACCACACCTTTGTTGCTGCTGTTCTGCAGCTCTGGTATCTCTATAGGGCAAAGTCTGGTTCCCTCTCACAGTCCACAGAGTTGGGGAAATGACTCTCCAATATTAGACCCTCGCAGGATCACTCTATTAATGCTGATGTTGGGTGGGAGGTGTCTCCACTTGGGTTTGTGCATCTCAGCAGTTCCTGAATCTCTATCCATAGTGCCCAAACCCAAGCCTTCACCCGCTGCTGAGATATACTTTCTCATGGTCAATCACCTTTCCCTCTATGTCTTTCTGTACTGTTACCAGATTCACAGATACAGCACAGCAGTACTGCCTCCGTCTATGCAATGCCCAGTCCTAGCCAAGAAGTGCAGACATTCTTGTCTCTGCAGGGGTCGGACTTCTAGACTGCCAGGCCAGGAGGGGCGGGTAGGCTGAAAGTTCAAGGTGGCAATGAAAATATTTGTTCATACTTCCTGCCAGACAAGGGAATTCCTCTGCTCACAACTGGGGCTCTCTGGAGAAGGAGTCCCAGCTTCCAGCAATTCTCTCTTGTGGGGTGAGGGAGGAGAACCTCACATCATCGCTCACTAGTAGAGATCCCACAGCAAGGAAGCAAATCTCTGAGGGGAGAAGACAGACACACATCCTCATTGGGATGAGATCTATATTTGAAATTTGTTTCCTTAGAGTTGAAGCTTGCCTCTGCAGGGAAGATATGCAATTATCTATCTCTTCTCTTGGCTCTGCTCCCTTTGTCCAGCTTTGTTGGTTATTTCCTGGTCGTTATCTCTCCTTCTGGACTGGGGCTTCTGTTGAAAGCTGGTTCTAGTCAGCCATCACCCCCAATTCCCCCTTGTTCTTGTTGAATGTGAAAATTAGAATTAGGGAAATTAGCCAACCCGAGGATTTAGCAAAACACAAAACACATTGAAACCCAATGAGCAAATAAATAGACAAAAAGGCTTCCAGACACACAAGCACACAAATGCAGAGAAAATCAGTAACAAACAAACAGATAAAAAACAACAAATATAAGGATAATCACAAAATAATTTTTAAAAAAACTCTAAAAATCTGTTGTATGCACTTTCATCAACTGTAAGGAGGGAAGAAGAGGAAGAGAATAAAAAAGAAAAATAGTATTAATAAAAAAAGTTTAAAAAATTAAAAAAATTAACAGTGACTCCTATAAGAAAAGGATGAAAGAAAAGAAAGGGGAAAAAAAGAGCACCAACCACAAAAATATTATTCATATATATATATATATATATATATAAAAGCATACAACTATATGTATGATGTAGCAGTTAACTTTAGTAAGAATATATTTATATTGCCATATACTTTCTGGACACCAGATGGCTCTGTGAGTGGTTCCCAGGCTTATACCTGATTCACGGTAACCACCCTTACCACCATATCTGGCCCCCTATGATGAGGTGCCTGTCGGAGCTGCCATTTCTGAAATTTCAAAATATGTGTGTTTCCTGCCTGGCTGCCTAACCGCGGCTGTCCTGTTCCAGACAGTATCCCATCTGACCTCCAAATTCAGTGCAGGAGTCCACGCTTCACCAATTTTTCCACTTAGCTCCTAGTTTCTCTGTGAACTGGAAATTGTAATCTTTCATGGGGGAGGGGCTGGTTGCCACTGGCACCCACCACTTCAGAAGCTGCCCCGAGACTTTTCTGTCAGTCTCCACAACTCAGGATTACACTTTTGAGTCCAGCAATCTGCCAGTTAGCTACAAACACCGAATTGCCAGTCTGCACCAATATGCCCTTCCAGGAATGTTCTAGTCCATTCATTCACACTTGCCATTCTGGGAGAAGGTGCCCGTGGCTGTTGCCATTTTCCAACATTTCAAAATGTGTCTGTTTTCTACATGGGATCCTTCCCCCTCAATTTTCTATGGGGCTACCTAGCCTCCTGCCACTCGGAATAGCACCCCTTTCTGGTTGCAGATTCCTGTCAGGAGTCCACACTTCACTGAATTTTTCACAAAACAGCTAATTTCCCGGCAAACTGGGACCTGCAGTTCTCTGTGGGGGAGGGGCTGGTTGCTGCTGCCTCCGGCATGGCCAGGCTGCTTCAACAGTGGTATGGAAATTTCGCTAGCAGACTCCGCAGCTCTGGGTTACACTTGGAGTCCAGCAATCCACCATTTCGCTGCACACCCCTAGCTGCCTGTCTGCACCAACACTCCACCACGCCACATGAGGAAAGATCTAGCCCCCTTTTCTCTCACCTGATGATGAAGGAGAATTGGGCTACACATCTGTCCCATCCACCATCATCCTAAGGTTTTGTTTTGATATTGTTGTTGTTGTTTGTTTGTTTCTTTTGGTTTCTTTTTTCTAATCAGGAGATTTTTAGTTTGTGATTCAGTCTCCTTACTTCATAATATTTTCTATTTCTCTGTGTTTCAGGATTTTGTTCATTTCATGTAGGTTATTTAGTTTGTTTTTGGACTGAGTTCATAATACTATCTTATAATTCTTTTTATTTCTGTAAAGTAGAAATAATATCTGCACTTTTATGAGCAACTTTAGGAATTTAAGTATTTTCTCTTATTATCTTAGTCAATTTAGCCAAAGGTTTGCCAAATGTTGATCTTTTTAAAGAAACAACTTTTGGTTTTATTAATTTTCTTTATTGTTTTCCTATTTCTGTTTGGTTTATGCATTATGTGTATTCTTTGACTTTGGCTTTAGTTTATTCTTTTTTCTGTAATTCTTTAACATGGAAAGTTAGATTGGCAAACTGATATTTTTAATGTAAATATTTATAGCTACAATTCTTCCTTTAGCCCTCTTTTTACTGTGTCCCATAGATTTGGGATTTTGTATTTTTGTTTTTCATTCATCTCTAAGTATGTTTTAATTTTCCTTGTGATTTTATCTTTTTTTTTATTCATTGCTGAAGACTACGTTATTGAATTCATACAGATTTGTGAATATTACTTTTTACTTCTATTATCGATATCTAACTTTTCCTGTTTTTTTCAGACAAGATGTATGATATTCATCTTTCAAAATCTATTGATAATTAACTTGTGGCCTACCATATAGTAAGTTCTAGAAAATGTCTTGTCTGCACTTAAGAAAGTGTATACTATTGTTTTGTATAGAGTATTCTATATGTGTCTATTATATCAAGTTGGTTTTTTGTGATTTTTAAGTTCTTTCTTTTCTCATGTATCTTTTACCCATTTTGTTTTTATCAATTATTGAGAATGGAGTATTAAAATTTTCAAAAATTTTTCTATAAGTTTTTTTTTGATGTATCTTGATGATCTGTCATTAGCTCCATAAACGTTTGTAATTTTTATATATTTCTGCTTTATTAAGACTTTTATCAATATGTAATATTCTATTTTATGTCTTGTAAACTTTTTGGATTTAAAGTCTTTTTATGTAGAATTAGGATAGCCACCCCTGTTCTCTTTTGGCTATTGTTACATAGAATGTCTTTTTTCCATTCTTTTACTTACAATCTGTATTTGTCTTTAAATCTAACTTGAGTCTCTTTAGACAGCATCCAGTTGGATCATGGTTTTAATCCCTTCTGCCAATTTCTGTATTTTGACTGGAGAATTTAACTGTTTATTTTTATAATAACTATTGCTATGGTAGGACTTACTGGTGTTAGGTTGCTATGTGTTTTCTACATGCACTATAGCTTTTACATTCCTCATGTTCTGCATTATTGTCTTTTATATTTAGCTGATTTTTTGTGGTGAAATATTTAAATTCCTTTCTCAATTCCTTTCATGTGTATTCCATAACTATTTTTCTTTATCATTACCATAGGGATTACAGATATCATCCTAAAGTGATAACACTAATTGGCATTTATGCCAGTTAACTTCAAAACCACAAAAACTAAGCTCCTTTACACCTCTACCCCTATCCATCTTCAGCTTTGGGGTCGTAAATTGCATCTTTATACATTGTATATAATTAAAATAAATTAATAATTATTTTACAAGTATAAATCACTTAAACATATAGAAAACAAATTGTGAAGTTATGAATCAAACTAACAATAATACCAACATTTATAATGTCCTATTTATCTTTGTAAGACCTTTATTTCTATAAATAGCATTAAGTTACTATCATGTGTCCTTTATTTTACTTGCAGAGCTACCTCGAGCATGTCTAATAGGATAAGTCTAATAGTAACGCAATCCCATAGCTCTTCTTTGTCTGTACATGTCGTAATTTCTCTATCACTCTTTAAGAATAATTTCCTGAATATAGGATCCTTTCCTTTCCTTTCCTTTCTCTTTCTTTTTCTTTCTTTCCTTGTTTTTTTTTTTTTTGGACGAGTTTCACTTTGTTGTTCAGGCTAGAGTGGCTTGGTATCAGCCTAGCTCAGAGCCTTCTCAGACTCATGGATTCAGGCAATTCTCCTGCTTCAGCCTCCTAAGTAGCTGGGGTTATAGGTGCCCAAAACAATGCTGGGCTAATTTTTCTATTTTTAGTAAAAATGGGGTCTTGTTTTCACTTAAACTGCTCTCAAACTCCTAAATTCAAGATATAGGATATACAACTTTGAATCCCAGCAGTCTGGGTGGCTGAGGCGCGTGGATTGTGTGAGTTCACAGATTTGAGACCAGCTTGAATCAGAGTGAGACCCTGTCTCTAAAAATAGCTGGGCGTTGTTGCAGGCACCTGTAGTTCCAGCTCCTTGGGAGGCTGAGGCAAGGGAATGACTTGAACCCAAGAGTTTCAGGTTGCTATGATGCCACGACAGTGTACCAAAGGTGAATAAATGAGACTCTGTTTAAAAAATATATATATATATATGTATATATACAGAATATACAGTTGACCCTTCATATCCATTGGCACCACATCTGTGGATTCAATAAGCTATGCATAAAAAATATTAAAAACGAAAGTATCTGTACTGAACATGTATAGACATTTTTTCTTGTCATTTATTATTCCCTAAAAAATGCAACAGCTATTAATATATTGCTTATGTTATATTAGGTATTACATAATGTAGAGATGATTTCAAATACACAGGAGGCTGCAGATAGATTATATGCAAATACCATATCATTCCATATCAGGGATTTAAGCATTCGCAGATTTTGGTATCCATGGGTGGTCTTGAAACCAATCTCCTATCAATACCAAGGGATGACTATGTTGGCATTCTGGCCTCCTAAAATTTTAATAGGGAATCTGAAATCCTCATTGAGAATCCCATGTCTATAAGGAGCCACTACTCTCTTGTGACTTACATGATTTTATTTCTGACTTTGTCTTTCAAAAGTTGATTAAACTGTGTCTCAGTGTGGATCTCTTTCAGGTCATCTTACTTGAATTCATTGAGCTTCTTAAATATTTATGTTCATGGCTGTCATTAAAGTTGGAAAATTTACAATCATTGGTTTTTCAAATAGACTTTCCATCATTTTTTTCCTCTTTTCCTTCTCTAGCACTTTTACAAAACATAGATTGATCCACTTAATAGTGTCCCATAGGCCTCTGAGATTCCATTCACTTATCTTCAATCATTTTTCTTTCTTTTTCTAAGATTTAATAAATTCCATATTCTTATTTTTAGATTTCCTAACTCTCTCTTTTTGCCTACTCAAATCTTCCTTTGAATTTCTCTAGTGAATGGTTTTCTATCACTTTATAAATATTTTCATTCCATTTTTACATTGTTTTCTTGACTCTCTTAATATCATTTTTTAGATCTTTCAACATATTTATCACAGTTGTTTAAAAATCTTTGCCCAGTAGATCTGCCATGAGGTTTTTTAAGGGATAAGTTCCATTGATTCTTTTCCATTGAATGAAGAATAATTTCCTGTTACTCTGTATGCTTTGTGATTTTTTTCCTTTTTTTTTTGAGACACAGTCTCACTCTATCCCCTTGAAGGCATGGTGTCTATCATAGTTCACAATAACCTCAAGTTCTTGGTCTCAAGTGATCCTCTTGCCTCAGTCTCCCATGTAGATGGGACTACCTGCTCCTACAGCAATGTCCTGCTAGTTTTTCTATTTTTAGTAGAGGCAGTGTCTCACTCTTGCCCAGGCTGGTCTTGAACTCCTTAGTTCAAACAATCCACCTGCCTCAGCCTCCCCACGTGCTGGGATTATAGCAAGAGCCACCGCACTCGTCTCTTGTGATTTTTTTTGCGGGGGGGGGAACTAAACATCTGAATAGAATACTATAGGAACTCTCAAAGTTAAATTCTCTCCCTTTTGTGGAGTTTGCCATATTTTATTACTTTTGTTTGTTTATCTGTTTGTTTATTTATTTAGACTGTATCCGGCTGGCATTCAGTGCTGTGATCATAGCTCACTGTAATTTCAAACTTCAGAGCTCAAATAATCTTGCCACCCCAGCCTCTCAGGCTATTAGGATTACAGGCACATGCCACCATGCCTGTTTTTTGTTTGTTTGTTTGTTTTTTAATATAAGTAGATATGGGGGTCCCTATGATACCCAGATTGCCCTCAAACTCTGGACTTCAAGTAATCCTTCTGCCTCAGCCTTCCAAAGTCCTGGAAGTAGCATGAACCACCACTCTGGCCCTATGTATTTTTTAAACGTTATAGGCTATCTCTGTGCCAAGATACATACTCAGATGTAAATTTATGGTCTTTTCAGGTAGTTTCCGAGTCTTTGCCTTTTTTTAGGCATGCAGAGGTAATTTCTAATTTTTTTTTCTCATACATCCTGTTGCTTTGGGTGTCCTAGTCATTAATGTCTGGCTTCCAAAAGGGAAAAATAAGAAAAATGAAAGATGAGGGGAAAGAGTTCCAATTCCCTAAATCTACCGGATGTCACTTCAAACATAGGGGAAGGAGCTTGCAACAATGAAAGGATTCCTAATAATAATAGCCACCCACCTCTTTTTCTGAACTTCATTGCTCAGAAAGAGAGGCAAACAATCAGAGCTCAGATCATTAATATTTAGAAGACAGGGTCCTTTATGTTTTCTACCCCCACTACTCTGTAACTTGTGTGTAAGTTGTTGCAGGAACACATGTAGAGCTGCATGACACAACTGCCTGCCATGGAGCTGAGGTGAAGAATAGGTAGTGATCTGGTGGGCAAAAGGGAAACTCAGCCCATCAGCACTGATACTCCTAACCTTTTCCCAACATTGGGGAAAGTACAAACAGGAAAGATGAAGTAATGGGGCAAAGAACAGGAAAACAGGATGAGGCCTCCTTGGTGGCACCACTGGCTCCATAGGGTCCTGATGACTCCATTGTGCTAAAAAATATTTTTGCTAAACTAGTTGACCAGTAACCGCACGTGCCATAAATTTGCTTCTGTGCATACTGGTTGTGAAATCCGGTAGCTTGCTCACTGCTTTATAGCCTGCATAAGTTACCCTATAAAATCTCTGTCCCCAGGCTGGTCACTGCTGCTCTTCTGACCTTAGAAGCCAGTCAGGCTGGCCAGTATTAATAAAGGCTCCTAATTGGCTTCTTCAATTTGTCTGGTGCTCTCATCTCACACACCATAACAGTAGCTGCTATGTGTTAGTAGCTGAAATTGACTACAATTGTCTTCAATATACAGTTTAAGCCTTCCTCTGCAAGTCACATCCTTTCAATAGTCTCCAGAATTTTTAAATAGTTACATTAGATATATCATACCATTGCAATCAGCTCTAGTTGGAGAGACATTTGTTTTGCAGACGGACATATGGTAGGAAATGCCACCATTTCCCAGAATCCTCTTGACATGGCAGGTCTTTATATAAAATATTTCAATTGTTGCAATTGACAGGGAAGGTATGCAAAGTTGCATGGCAAAAGGGCATACATGATAACAGAGAAGGATGTGAAAATGTGCAGCAGGCAACTAATTGGCCAGAACACAGAGGGTACAAGAAAGACTGATGCAAAATACTAGATTGTAGGTTAAAAATACACTGCAGACAGTGCACAAGACTATAACTTTCATCTCTCTCTCTGTCCCATGCATATGTGTGCACATACAGACACACAGACAAACATGTACATATACACATAGTCCTAGCCTCTGGTTCAGTGCCTGGCTCCTAAGATTTTTTCACACAATATTTGTTTCATGGATAAAGGAGAAACTGATTAAAGAACAGATGTAACAGAAATAAAAAAGTGTCTTTCTAAAGACAAACAAGTTAAACCAAAGTTTTTGACCTTAGCACTATAGACATCCAAAGCTCTATAGATGTTTGTTTCAGTGTGTGTGTGTGTGGGGGGGGGGGTGTTGTGTCCAGTACATTGTGCACTGTAGAACTCTAACACTTTCTCTGGATTCTATTCAATTGCTCCTGGTTTCACTCCTCTCCAAGCTATGAAAACTAAAATTGTCTCTACAAGTTGACAAATTTACTCAAGGGTTTGGTGACCAAATTCTCAGGGTTAAGAATTATTGGATTAAACTAAATGAAGCATATGGGTAATAATTTAACTTAAGGTGACTTTTAAAGGAGGAGAAGTAGGATTAGGATCAACCAAACATGGTGATCTATTTCCAGATGAAATGTATTCTATTGTTTTTATCTAGTAAAAGCTGAAACTCAATTCTCTTAGTAACGAAATAGCACTATAATTATTGTAATACATTTTTTAAAATTCAAAAGGAATAGACTAAAGTGTTTCTTCAGGTTTTGTAATAATTGTTACATTTGGAAGGGAGAAGATTTCAGTGAAGCGGAAGGCACCATCTTGACAGCATTGCTGAGAGGTCAGCATTCTGTACTTCGTCATCTCATGCTTTCACTATACATGAGGAGGGGTGTCAATGCATATCTTTTTATCAGAACTGGACCTGGTTTAGACTCTGATTTAGATCCAATTAAATGTAAATAATGCACATACACTAATTTCTGTTGTATTAAATGCATTTACAGATCAAAGCCAAAAACACAGACATGTTTCAATTTTTGTTATCTACTTAAAATTCCATTATAGAAATGTATTCCACATTCTCTAGCAAATGTGTTTATATACATGTATGTGTCTTTAAATTCATACACACACACACACACACACACACACACACACGGACATGTGTGTGTATTTACATTTTCAAAGTCAAATACTTCCTTTTTTGTGCTGTGTTTTTTAGAATACAATGAAACTGGCCATGAACATAAGGAAATGAAATATGTGATTGCCTATTTAACATAACTATCCAAAGAAATGATTTTGGAAATATTCTGTACTATAGAATTTGATAGTAGGAACCATGAGTAGAGCTACTTTTCATTTACTCATGATAATGGAACAAAGTGCTAACCTGGGAAGTTTGACTTTACAGATATGACAAGAAAGCCTGTTTAAAAAAAAAAAGAAAGAAAACCTGTTTTAAAACAAGTTCTAGTTTTGGGTAAACTTACAAAGTTGCTAATATGGAGGGGGGAATGCTTTCTTCCTGTTTCAATAGCATCTTTCTCCTGTTAAATGCACCAGTCCTTGGACATGCAGTATGGTCATGATTATTTGTGGGTAATTTATGTATTTACTTATTCAACAAATTTTTATTTGATATCCACTATGTACTAGACACAGTATTCAACAATGCTATTATCAAGATGATTAGCCTACAGCTTTCCTGTTCTTTCTGACTTTTTTTTAAAAATATGATTAAGATTTATATTTTTGAACATAGTTCTAATTTTACTCACAGGAGTTTTATATCATTCTAAAGATAATAAAAGGAAATTATTGCTATTGTATTTATCAGTGATATATGATTTTTCTCTCCTAATAGGAATCACATAACATTATATTTGAAAATTTCAGATAATGGAAAATAGATTTTATAACATTATGACTTAATAATTTTCGTAGGGATTACATTATTTGGAGGTGAGGTTGTATTGCAGAATCACTCTAAGCACATGATGTATGAAGATAACATTACTTAGGGTATATTCTTCCTCAACTTACCTAACTTAGGAGCCAAAGATTCTCGTCTTTTTTTTAATCATTTAAAACAACATAAATGTATTCTCTCACAATTCTCATCCTAGAAGTCTAAACTCAAGGAGTCTGCAGGGCCCAGCTTCCTCCTAAGGCTGGAGAGATGTACCCTTTCCTCCTTCTTTCTAGCTTGAACTGGTTGCCAGCAAACCCTTGGTGTTCCTTTGCTGTGGCACCAACATTCCAATTTCCATCTTCTTTGTCTCATGGCCTTCTCTGCCTGCATGTCTGCGCTTCCTCTGTATCTTGAATTTTCTTTTTCCTTGTGAGGACACGAGTCATTGGATTGAGGATGCTTCCTGTCCAGTGTGACTTTATATGAACTTGGTCACATCTACAAGGCCTTATTTCCAAACAGTGTCACATTCACAATTATTGGACATTAGGACTTCAGCATATCTTCGTGGGGGACACAATTCAATGTACAGTAATAGCCATTTATTTATTGAGCACTTACTAGGAAGGAATGATTTGGGTGATGAAATAGTTTACTGGTATATTATGGGACTCCTCAGAAATGCAGGGAAACCATCATGAGAAATGGACAGTCATAAAAAACTTTCCCAAACTTCTCTCAGCTTTTGACAGATAAAATAACAAAAATCAGTTTACCTACAACACTTGAATAACATGCTAAGCAATCTTAATTTAGTGAATATCTTTAAAATAAACACTTTTTAAGTACATATGGAATATTTACAGAATTTGAGATTAAAAATTTCAAGCTAGTAGCTTCATATAGACCATATTTTCTGACTAAAACGTCACCAGCTTAAAAACTAATGACAATAACATTTTCAAAAACTAAATATGGAAACACGTAAAATAAGTTTTTAAGTAATTTATGTGTCAAAATAAAAGCCATATTGAAAATTAGAAAATAGTTAGAATTGGCCATAACTAAAAAACCTAACGTCATGGATACAATTTTTACTTAGAAAGGCATTTGTAATCTTCAAGTGTATATATTAAAAAGTCATAAATAACAAAGCAGGAAAAGGAATGAATAATAAATTCAACAAAAATTAGTAGAAGGAAGCAAAGAATAAGCACAAAAATAAAAGATCAACAAGTCAAAAGTTGGTTCTTCACGAAGACTAATACTATAGACAATATGGTAAGATTGCTGATAGAAAGGCACAAATAATTATAAGAATAAAAAGAAAAATGTAACTACATATATTGGAAATAATAAAACAAAAAAGTATTAATATATCCTTGATGCTGTTTGAAAATTTAAATGAAATGACCCAAATCATACAACTTACCAAAGCTGTTTCAAGAAGAAATAAGAAACTTCAATATTCCTACCTTTATGTAATGAATTAATATTATGATTTTAAATACTTTCATTGGACCCAGGAAGCTTTATAGGGAAATTTTACCAAATATGTCAAGAATAGATAATGTTAATCTGATGCAAGCTTTCCAGATAAAATGGAAAAGAGAGAACACTTTCCGATTCATTCTATGAAGCTTGTATAACCTAATACTAAAATTTGAATAGAGAATGAAAAAAGGAAAAACTAGGAAGGAAAAACTATTTATGTAATTCAACGCATTCAAGGAGAAAGACTATCCGACTAGGTCAATAAATATGGAAAATTAATGGGATTAAATTAAATGTGTAATAAAAAAATCTACTTAAAAGAAAGATAGAAATCCCTTTACCTTGTTAGTGGTTATACCATAATTATACAGCAAACCACATTTTAAAAAATAAATAAATACATACATGAATAAATAAATAAACTTAACTGATATACAATAATTATACATAAATACAGCATACAATCTGATATTTTGATGCCATATTTGTCTTTCTGTACGTAATTTATTTCGTAAATATAACCTTTATTTGCAAAATATGCCACAAAGAAAGGGGTATGTGAAAGTATGTTTTATTATGATTAAATTACTCCAATTTGCTTTTATTTACAGCTGTATGGTTCCTGAGGATAATCTTTGAACTGAATGCATTTTGACAGCACAACAATACACTTCCCATGTTCAGGGTGAAATTACATATTACTGTACAGATCCATTATCTGTTTTATTTGCCTTTCCTTATATCTGGTTATCCACCTTTCATCATTCAGTAGATAATTACCATCTTATTATATTTCTATCTTAAGATGGAACAAGCTAAACAAAGCCAAAGAACTATGAAGAGAATCCAGACAACTTCATGTCACTAAGCCACACTGGACTGTAACTTGTATTTGGTAAGGTTCTGAATTTTTTTGTTCATTTATGAGCACTTGGATCTCAGTGTTAGTCTAAAGCAAGTAAAATGAGAGGGAAAATATTATTTACAGTACTAAAAAATTAGCTCTCATTAAAATATATATTTTTCTAATTAGCTGAAAATCCCTGGAAATTTTCGTAATAAAAATGGCCTACATGTTCAGATTATCCATAACAAAGCTGCAAAAATATGAATAAAAGGTAGTAGTTTTGTCAACTTGGATTTCCAAAAGTCTGAATCCTTTTATTTTCAGATAGTGGGAAGTTTACGCTCTTTCTTATGAGTACCGACTCACATGAGCAGCTGCTGTCTGGGCTTGCTGTATATGTGGCCAGAAACTGTAGAATGAAAGGCTCTTTATTATTAAGCATGCATTAGGGAAATCCAGTAGTCTCTTGGAGATCCTGACTTGATTATTTTTATCCTTCTGGTTCTATCCAAGATGTGCCTAATCATATAAAGTTACAATTTGAGAGCAATCAGATGACTTTCTATTCAAACACTTTTCTTCTACTAGTCTGCCAAAATTACAAAATGTCCATCATTAGATATACCCTTAGGTAAGACATTAATGTTCTTTATTAAAATACAAATATATTCTTAGGCATTAATATTATGTTACTGATTAGTTGATCAATTTCAATCCAACAAAGAGAAGAATCATGAGATAGACAATGGGAAACAGGTATCAGGAAAGAATAGTTATGAGGTGAAAGATCAGCAAAGACCTAAGCCATGGGACATTGCTAGCGGAAATGTTCCAGATAAGGCATCTCAAAGAGGGGGCTTTTCTTAAGACAGTTGATATTCTGGGGGCATTGTGCCTCTTAGGTCTGTTTCCAGTTCCCACAGCTCAACTAACTGAGCCAATGACTTGACCTGCAATGTGTGCATGCACTGGGGAATGGGGAGGATTCCTATGTAGTGTACATGGATCTGCATTCTGCTAATTTAGATTTAGTTTGGAGCAAATATAAGAGACAGAATTTATGACTTCTTTAGAAATATAAAATGCCTGAATTTGAGCAAACGGTTTGGCCATAATTTGGTGTCAATAGTTGCGTTTTTAGGGAGATACTTTGAAAATAAAATAAAATAATGACAATAATTTTAAGGCTACATAAACATAATAAGGATATTTATGTAGTCAGTGCACAGAATGAAAACATGCAAAAATAAAAAAGTGACAGTGAAGTGCGAGAAAGCAGAGAGAAAGGGCATCTGAGGTGGCCAAGGCAGGTATCCCTGGCTACTACTTGTCCTTTCCATCTAATACCCTCAGAAAAATTAGCACTTTCTAAATAATAAATCCTAGTTCTTGTGCTGTCTTTTACAAAATGGACATAAGTTTGCATGCCAGAATTCTTGGCCAAGATAGCTAAATATTTTGAACTGATGCATCAAGTACTCTTGTGATAATTTTATATTTCATGCTTGTTTTAAAAAGCCAGGAAAGAGAATAAATTACAAATTCATCAAGACAGACAATCCAAAAGTAGAAGGTAGCTTTAAATGTAGAGAGTCCATTGTCTCAGCCTGACTTCTCAGACAGTATGATAGAAAGACCCAGTCTCTCATCTCCTAAATAATAATAATTAATACTTTAAAATCACATCATATTAACAATTCATTCCCCATATCTACTCTTTAATGCTTATAATATTTAGATGCTTATAACTTTTAACTTATTATTTAGTTCCAAAAGCAACATAGGAATTAGTGATAAGAAAACTGAGACACAAATGAGTCAGTAATTTGCCCAGTATCAACACACAGGAGTAATTATTGGATATAAGTATTAAGCCCAGGCAAGAGGGGGAGCTCTTTATTATAACACTAGTGACTTTTTTTAGTCCTTAACTCAGTGTGACCCAAGAAGTATCTTAACTCTAATTGATAAGGTCTGTAAAATGAAAAAGATGGCATTGGAATTTTAAAGTTCTTCTTAGGTTTAAATTCTAGGACCAAATCCTGGTAAGGCTGAGAGAAACAGTCACTCTCATATCCCTTTGAGGGGTTTAACCATAGATTCCTTAATGGCAGGAACTTGTTAGTATATTACTTATCTTCCAGAAATTCATCCCATGATATACTGTATATAAATATTCATCTGAGATTCATCTATAATAGCATACAATTTGAAAACAACCTCAACATCTAACAGAAAGAGGTTGATTATTTGCATTTTGATACATGATTGTGCTTTTGTTAATACATTTCAAGGAACAATTAATGATATTGAAAAAGTTCACAATACAATAGTAAAAGATAAAATAATATTTTAAATCATAAATACAACCCTATTTTATTCTGATTTATATGTGTACATATATGTGCTTATATGTGTGTGTTTGTAGATTTAAAGGTAAATGAATGTTAATATTAACTTAGGTCTTTTTTGCCAACATAATTACACATGATTTATATTTCTAAATCTTTGACATCAAACATTACTTTTTCAATCAGAAGAAATAAAATATTGTGAAACAGGATGTATTCAACAAAACTTATCAAATTCCATGTACAACTTCCCTCTCCCTTCTTTTCTATTTCTGATCATTTTTAAAGATGGAAAGGATCCAGATCCCACAGGGAGAAGTGACATTCTGTGGCAACTACTTGGGTAAATCTTTAGAATGACTATGTGTTTGGGGTTTCCTGCCCAGTAAGTATGTTGAAGGTGTCAAGTTAATCATAACCTGAAGCCTTGTTCAAGAAACCCTGTGCAGTACTGTTAAGTACATGGTCATCTGATGCAGCATATAGCATATTGCTTGCAGTCAATAAATTTTAAATCATAATAATCAATAATAATAATAATGAGGCAATAAAAAATAACTGGATTGAGTAGCACTGATGCAGTAGCTCTTTACGAGTTCCTGATAGGGAAAGCAAGTTGCAAGCAGAAGCAGGAAGGTCATAGTGTTCAGCATGACAGACTTTCTAGATCAGCCTGTGAAGCAGAACCAGAATCGAGCATGTATACATATGGGACTGCAGAGAGTGTTCATTTGTGGCACTAGGAATCAGGACTGATAATATAACATATGAAGGACTGGAAAAAATCTTCCCAGTGCCAATTCTTTCTGAATGGTACTTGAGCTATTATGAGAGCAAAGTGGGAAAGAACTGAAAATGTTATGAACATGGTTGTAGTATGTAGGCAAATCCAGTGTGAACTTGCAGGGGAAACTGAGGCTGGGGCCTTAGCAGAACGTGCAGGACTAACAAACACTTTCATTTTCAAGTTTTCCTTTGATGTTTCTTTCTTTCTTTCTTTTTTTTTTTTTTTTGCAGTTTTTGGCCAGGGCTGGGTTTGAACCCTCCACCCCTGGCATATGGGGCTGGCGCCCTACTACTCTGAGCCACAGGCACAGTCCTTCCTTTGATATTTCGTACTTAAATTTCTCACCTTCTGCAAACACCCTGGCAAGAGTGCGTTTTTGGAAGGTTGCTGCTAAAAGCAAGATCTAGACCACTTTCCCTCTAGCTAGCTATGGGTTCCTTCTCAGGGTCTGGTTTCATTCAGGCTATAAAACATGGTAGGGCCACTTTCTGGAGAGACGACCTACCTGACCTGAGGGGAAAGATTCTCTTCAAATGAAAGGAAGAAGACTGTGTGGGTTCCATAGGGCCTTGGAAATGTGTTTGGGGGAAAGAAAAACTTACATTCGTCATTGGTTTGGGTTCTAAAGCATTTCTTCCCCCAGAAATATTCACTAATTATCTTAACCCTAGCATTCTATCCCCTTTTTTATTGTTTGTTTGACACTTATTTTATTGGTACGTTCAGTTAGTTGAATATTTTATTTCATACATTGAACGTATTTAGGCATTTTTTTCTCTATATCCTCTTGTGAATTTTCTACATTATATGTTTATTTGACTGATTTGTTTCTTTTCATTTTTCCATTAAATGACTTTAGAAAACTAGGACCCACAGGGAGCAGTGGCTCATACCTGTAAATCCTAGTATTTTGGGAGGCTGAGGTTGGTGGATTGCTTGAGCTCAGAAGTTTGAGACCAGGCTAAGCAAGATTGACACTAGTCTCTCAAAATAGCTGGGTGTGTGAAGAGCACCAGTAGTCCCAGCTACTTAGGACACTGAGGCAAGAGAATAGCTTGAGCCCAGGAGTTTGAGGTTGCTGTGAGCTGTTATGCCAAGGTACTCTAGCCTGGGACAAGAGAGTGAAAGTCTGCCTCAAAAAAAAAAAAAAAAAGAAGAAGAAGAAGAAGAAGAAGAAGAATGGGGAAAAAAGTAGTCAAGTTAGAACCCTTAGGCACATGCAATGACCAAATTCTAGGAAGTAACAGGCTGGGTAGACAGAAGAGCCTAAGGACTACCACATGCAATTGCTGACTTCTTCTAATAGTTTCCTTCTCTCTTCACTGGGACATAAGCTGTGTGAGGGCACGTTTTTGGTTTATTCACAATGTAGCCATGGAAACTGGAAAAGTGTTGGAACATAGCTAGCAAGCACTCAATAAATATTTTGACTGTCACAAATAATATTTTGAAAATGTTTCCTTCTCAGAAAACACATCATTATTAGAGGCCACCTCATTGGCACTCAATGTAGATCTTTTAAATCCATGGGTAGTAGCTAAGATGGAAAGGTTGAAGTAGGTTGATTTGAGAGCATTCAGCCTAAAATATTCTTTGCACTTAAGTTTACTATGTTAAAGTCATTCATTTTCCCAGCCTTTGACATCAACTTGATTATTTCTAGCACTAATTGTGACGGATCAAGCATTTTTCCTTGTCCATCTTTTATTATGCTTTGTAATCCAAGGCATTGATATTAAAGTTGTTGAACCCAATGCAATCACAACTGACCATTCCAGTAAACAAAGTTGTCAAATTGGCCACAGAGGGGATATTCATTCAATCCCTTTCCTATTGCTCTAAATGACATACTCTGCTTGCAGATCAGTCATAATAGGAAAGAAATTCCTGAGTGTATAAGACACATAGTAAAAGACTTACAATGATAATTTTTTATTATTCAATAATCTCTCTTTGATTTCAGTTAATACACAAAGGAAACAGATTATGCATTTTCAGTGAACTTTCAATTATATGGCTATAGATAGTAAATATGAGATATGCACATGTTAAAGGACTAAGACTATTCAGACTTCCCCTGATACATCTTTTTAGGTTTTGCTGGAATTCTCTGGGTGACTAGGGAATTGAATAATAAAATACATGATCAAACAAAAATTAAGGAGTTAGTTGTCTACTGTTGAAGTCATGCTCCACAAAGAGCATGCTCACCTATCTTGCCACCCTGAGGCAAATATTTTCACATGTATTCCAATACTAAATGTGTGTGTGTGTGTGTGTGTGTGTGTCTACATATAACTTTTACTGAAGTTCTGTTTCTGTCAGAATGTTGGTCGTTTTGATTAAAATGCCTCATAGTGTCTGCTCAGAGACAGGTGTAGAAGCCGACACAAGAAGCAGTTCTGGATAGTTTGTCTGTTATGTTAGGATGTATGTTTGGACTCTCTACTTTGAGCAGGGAGATCTATTCTTCATCTGCTCCATAATATTTAATTTAATCATAGACTTTCCTACTCAAAAATGCTCCTGGAGGTCATTTTTGTTGCTCCCTGGTCTTGAAACATGAACTTCATTTACCTCACACCCACTAGGCAGTCCTCTAACAAATCCTGCAATGGGAACCTTTAAAACATAGGAATTCAAAATCTGCCTGTAAAATGTGTAATAGAAGCAAAAACAAATGGATGCCAGCATCTGGGGCAATTGTTTTTTGAAAAATTTGAAAAATAGAAATGAAACTAAATCTGATATCAAATCAAGCAGCTACCATAAAGCCTCCCCTTTTTACATGATCCCAAATCAACAAGACCCCCCCCCATACTTCATAGTAAATTTAAATTGTATTTTCTTTAAATACAAAGAGAAAGAGAGTAGTCTGGGCACGTAGAGAGCATCAGTTGTCTGGTGCTACAGACAGATGCACTTGGCATGCCCCAAAGAGCAATGACTTTAGTTTCACTTTATTAATTGAGAAGATTATACATCCATGATATTCACTTTTTCTCATTCCCTTTGTGGAGAGGGGATGCAGGAGGGAAGTAGAAATTTCATGGTTAAGTAGGAAGAAAAAAAACCCTCTTTTTTTGGTTTTATTGCATTCTAATTAAGCATGTTGGGAGTGAGAGATTCTACAGCAATCCAGCAGGCTCCATACTGACAAGGTCAATTATCTCCTGATAAGCCCTGCACTAGCAAGGATTAATAATATGACTAATATTAATTGAAAATGAGTTCATTGTCTTTTATTTCTTATTTTAGAGTTCCCTTGATAGGTGCACATGCCATGGTGCACAAAGATGATGGAAAGAAATGATGGAATCACTAATAAGCCCTTAGACGTCTACTGACCTCTGGACCCTTGGAAGATGCAGATTTGATTTTCTTTCTTGGTTTCCGGTAACCAGTTCTAGGATGAAACTTGCAAGGAACCAAAAGGTGCTAGTTTTAAAATGAAATTTGTTTCATGAATGAAAAAAGTGCAAGGAAGTTCAGACTTAAGAATCTCAGAATTTCTTAAAGAAAACTGAAATGAAACTAATTGCATGATTCTCTTAAGGAGAATTGGATCTGGCTGATTTCTATAGAAAAAGATGATGATAGGTCCTACTTCTTAACTGGCCTCAGTCATCACAGATAAGAGGGTTATTGGAAACCAAAAATTCCTGTATAATGTTTGCTTTTATTTTGTGCACTTTTCTTATGAATTAAGGCAAGTATGTCCATGCATAAGACTTATTTTGAACAAGTTCAGAGATGGAGGCAAAGCTTGCACTTGGGAATTGAGATACTGTTACTTTTATCCAATTTCTTTCCATTGTAAAGATACCACTTTTTGTACCTGGTTATATCTGACTCCTATTTCAGTGATCTCATGAATTCACATTCTCCTTTGCAAAGTTGGGAAGGGATGTGAGAGGTTACATATTCTAAAACACACACGCACACACTCACACAACATGAATTATATATTCTAAAACATAAAGAATACCAGCACAGTAATTCTTTTTTTCTAAAGTAGTGAATATGCATAATAATGTAATGCTTTATTTTACTATTCTTTGTGTTAAAAGTGTGAGGTTTTAAAATACAGTGAAAATGAATACTACCCACAGAAACAAAAAGGAGAAAACCAAAGACAGCAAATGTAAATGCAACAAAAGTCATAAAGGACCTAAAAGTGATTTGAGGACAGTGGGTTGAAGCACCGTAGGCAACAATTACATGTAGTATTTTAAACACAACATTTACTTCTTACTTAATTCATCTTTACATTTTTCCTACCTACTCTAACTGAAGATGACATCTCCCTCCTGTAAAGTGATAGTTCAAAATCTAGTAACTCCAATTTGGCAACTAGCAACTAACTTTATTATTTGTATCTTGATCAAGTTGAAATTCAATTCAAGTAACTATATATTTGATCTATCAGGTCTCCTCAATAAATAAATTGCATCAATATGGGAGCCATTTTCTTTAACAATTTCATATATGAAGAGCACCAGACAAGGCAGAGTATGCACTAAGCACTAAATACTTAATTAACAAGTAATTAAGTAATTAATTGTTGTTCAGCATTGGCCTATGATGAGAAATCAATAACAGGCATATGCAAGGGGCATGAGGAGGTGTGTTTTTCTAGGTATTCTTGATACTGCTAGAGCAGTGGTTCTCAATCTGTGAGTCACAACCAATGAAAATACATCCTGCATATCAGATTTTTACATTACAATTCGTAACAGTAGCAAAATTACAATTATGAAGTAGTAACGAAACTAATTTTATGGTTGGGGTCACCACAACATGAGGAACTGTATTAAAGGGTCACAGCATTAGGAAGGTTGAGACCTGCTGTTCTAGAGGGTCATCTGGATTTAGGAAACAGTGTTCTTGCTGGGGGTAGCAAGGTACAGGATGTAGCACCTACTGTTCAAAACTAACATACCAGGGTAGGGGATGAAAGGGTGAGGGAAGAAACATTTACTGTGGAGAAAAAAGGAGAGAAGTCTCATTAGTGGCAAAACAAAGCTGTAAGCCAGACTCCTCCAGGGGCACCAGAAGTTCAGCACAATGAAAAAGGCTCTTGGAGAAGATGGCACCATCTTTAAGTTTACATGTTTATAGCTTAAGGGGGAAACAATTACAATTATTCAGAAATATTGATGTGAAAGTTCATAATTAAGGAAAGCACAATTTAAATGGAATATAAATTTTTGGAAGTATATCGTTCTGTATTTTGCTTATTTCCTCATTTTTCTTATAAACTTCCACTTCATGTCATCTAGAAAGAGTTAGTGGTCCAGGGCCTGATGACACATTTTCTGATACACATCCTACCTAGTGATTCTATCTGTTTATTTTCTCTCCTCTGTGAAAGGAGTTGACAACCAGCCTGCCAAGAAGTGACAGCAGTCAATGGCTGGAATATTAAAGTCAGATGCATGTGACTAGGGTTCAATGAAAATACATCAGGAAGGATGAACCCCTTCCAATTCAGTTGCACATTTTGTGCTGCAATTTTCAAAACCAAAGTACCTGGAATCTCAACTGAAACACATTGTGATGCCCCATCACCCATGTCTTTCAGAATGTGATCTGACACTGACTTCCCCATTCCCATTTTCTCAGTTAAATGCATAGCATATTTGTAAATGACATTTATTTTGTTGTAAATAGGTTTTGGGTTATTTTGTATATCATGGCTGTGTAGGTTTTCTGCCCTCTCTTAATGTATTTCCATGAAGTCCACAAACATGGGGGCTCTGAGAAGCCAGTCAGAAATCATTCTAGTTACTGCGATGGAGGGAGTGACATGTTGGTAGTGTGTTGATACCTGGAAATATGTGTTGCTGAAATGATGTTTAAAATTTTTTTAATATAATAAATCATTTGTGTCCTTAGAAAATTGTTCTCTACATCTACTCTTTCTAACCCGGTGAAATGGTGAGACTCTAGCTGTGGGTAGGAGGAGACATACTTGATATAGGAAACAAGCAGTGGGTATAACTTTTAGCTTGATGGTTAATTATGCCAAAGGTAACCAATCGCTAAACATTGGAATCTATAGTTTCTCTTGACATCTAGAAACCTTACTACTCATTTTCTAGGTGCTTCTGTCAGAACAGGGTAGAGGTAAAATTTCCCTCCTTTTTATTCATACCCTTATTGCATTCCCTTTACACTACTCTGCTCTGTAGTTCTATAAATGAAGAATATTGGGAAGGAATCTGCAAGTTGTGGTAGGTGGAGCCCACTCAAGTTTGAATGGTATGTAAGCTTGACTTTGAAATATTACTCTGCAACTTACAATGTGTGGCTTTGTGTAAGTTATATACATTTTCTGAGCCTCATTCATCATCTTTAAAAATAGGATATTAGCATATAATCCAGATTGTGAGAATTAAAGGAAATAATGTATGCAAAACATCTAGCTTTAAGAAAAGCAAAAAACAAAACAACAACAACAACAACAACAACAAAAAAACAGAAGGAGTTTACTCATCTGGGATCCAAATTCCTCTGTTTTAAAGTTATTGTGTCCAACTCAACAACACTGGCATGATTATAACCCAGACAGTGTGCTGGGTTATATCACATGCTCCATAGTGGCTGGTGGAGGCTTAATTTTAACTCTATGAGGTTGCAGTTCTTGTGCCACACCACCCCCACAAATGAGAGATTAGGAAAGCAAGGCTTAAATAAATATCATCCACATGCTAACAACTCAACTGTACAGCTCATACTTTTCTCCTGAATTTTCTGTGTATATCTAGACATGTGTTTGAAATGGAGTCTGTGTTGATCTTTAAAGGTGGTTAGAATTTGGCAAAGAAGAAAGGAAGAGAAACAAGCACAGGGAGACAGAGTTGCACAAGAGTGTGGCAGGGATGGACCAGGAAAAATGGAAAAGTCTGAGCACAATTGTGATAAATGAGAATCTTATTTTACAGAGGGAAAATAGTACATTTTATCTACAAATATGATAGAGGAAAAAGAGTGGGAAATTCTTCACTGTCTTTGCAAATAAATCAGATTAGACAAGAGACAAGAGGAGCTAAACATTTCAGCATAATGGCTTTTTATCATTTTAAGATTGCAAGTGTCCCCAAGTTTCTAATTAATAAATCACCTGCTACAATCTCATCAGAATTTTAAGTGATTCCACAGTCTTCACAGAAGGAGAAGAAAAATCAAAACGTGTCTTGGGAGTGTTTTGGATTATGTTGGAGTCCTTTGCTGAGTCAAGACCCAGTTCAAAAATCTGTCAGGCTCTGCCACCATCTTTACAAGTCATTTGTCAAACACAAGTGGCAACATTTTTTATTTTTGCAGCACAGATTACCTTTATTCAACTCTTCCCATCAGTAGTGAACTTAGAAGCAGTAGGGTAAGAGGAATCTTCTTTTACATCTCCTCTTTACTCTTAATCTTTATTGCCTGCACATTGCAAGAACAAGCATAAAAAAATAAGACAATTTCCAAATGCAGTCTAAAATCCCCAAAAGTAAGATATAACCATCAGGAGTACAATAAGCACATCATATTTTTCTTTCTTTAGCAAAATTCTTCTGGATATTATAGAAGGAATCCTAGTAGGCAAAGTCCTATTAGCTGTCTGTAACTTCTTAATTTTTTTTAAATATAATAAAACCACAATGTTTCTTTAATGTCACAGTATGAATTCTAAGCAGAGAGTTGGCACATCTCTCATTTTGTTCATTCTAATTACAATTGCCTTGTCACTGAGATGCCAACCTGATGAAGAGCAAATCAGGTAGTGAATCCCCAGAGGCTGCTTAGTAACAGAAAGGCTGTCTCCAGTGGAATCAACGTGACAATTCCTTCTCTCCCTCTTCAAAGTTGAGAGTCCCCCCTGGACAAATTCACATTTGATTATTTTCACTAGGCTCTGTGTCTTCAACTGCTTGATTAGCATCTCACTCACCTAAGCAATTAGGCTAAAGTTTGTGACCATTAAAAGGAAACCTGAGTATATGCATGGGTGCCTACTCACACATGCAGTACATCCATAGAAAGCTGTTTTCTTGACTTAGTACCAAAAGTTGGCATCGAGGCTTAACTATGTAATGGCTATTGTGTGTGTGTGTTGGGGGGGGTGTTGCTGTTTGTGTTATTAGAAGGAGATATTTTCACAGATTTTTCAGCTCATAAATATGATGTCAGAAGTTTGAAAAACATAAACTAAGGTATAATTGTTAAGTAGTTGACTCATAGATGTCTGAATTTTCATTTCTCCAATGTTATTGCAGCAATGCTTAGAGATAAGTCCATAATGCCCATTGATCCTGAAAAGTTTAGTATAAAATACGTTCTCTCTGGGAAAAAACCATCTCTATAGAATGATGTAATTCACTTTAGAGGAAAATAGTTAGGACTTATAATTAGTATGCCAAGCATAGAATTTATATATTAAATCAAAAATATTCTAAGGAAATGACCAGAATGTTCTCCCCTCATCCCATCACCAACTATTGCTCTTGACAAATTAGTGACCCAGGAAATAAAAATAGAAAAGGAACAAAGAGATCCAGAACTCTCCCCTAGAACTTTCCATCTTACCTCTTCCCTGATGTCTTATTTCTCCCCTCTGTTTGATAGAACAAATGATCTCAAACCTAGGTGTACATGAAAAGGAGATAATATAACTGAACTCCTGATGCAGACATTCTGCTGAGATGGCATTGCTCAGAGATATTGAATTTTTATAATCGTTGGGGTAATTATGCTAGAAACAATAAATACTACAGTCATTTTCTCAATTCCAAAATAATGTGATGAAAATGTATATATCATAGAATTGGTCTTTATCTCAACTAGGGTGCACTTCTAAGTATGGTATATTAACTCCTCCCAAGTAATTTCCATTTAAGGACTGAGTATTAGTATTTTCTCCTTGCTATATGACATTCTGACCATAAAATGTGTTTAATAAATATTTGCTGATATGAAGTGATGTAATATGGAACCAAAACTATTTTTTAAATGCCTTTTTTTCCTAGAGGCAATAATTTCCTTTGCTAATGTATAGACCATATCTCTATAGAATTCTTTATTTTAGAAGATTGTTAGTCCATTCAGGGAGGCTGGCTATGGATGACTAGCCATCCCAGGGAACAGTTCCAGCTCAGACAAGGTGAAATAATTCAGTGTTGTTTCTGGCCAATGAACTGTTGATGGTTCAGCTCTCTACTCATGAGCACCTGAGTTGCTCAAGCTGTAAAAAAACACACCTTTTTCTATGGCTAGAAGGTCAACCAACAAGAACAGAGTTCTATAAGCTAAGACAGAGATTAAATACCATAGTTTTGGAGCTTCATGCCAAAAACTAGGTTCATATTCTACTTTACGCTTGGAGGAGACTAACAAATTGAATTATCAGCCCTCCATGTGACAGTTCTATGTGCAGGGCTTTGGTACTTCAGGGACTGTAGAATAGCAGGTTTTTGTTTTTTCTCTCAAGTAGCTTACAGTTTAGTATGGAAGACAGGTGATAAGTAGGCATAAAATAGAATGAGAATGAAATTTGAGAGAACACTTAACGACAGAAGAGACACCACAGGGGCACAAAGTGTACTAATTGCATCCTTATTTGCCAAATGAGCAAAAGTGCTAGAGCTGTTTAGGAAAGAGAGAAATTATCTCAGATACGGTGGTCAGGAAATTCTTCAAGATGTGAGTGACTGAGTCTGTGTGGAAGAATTGGGTAGGTTTGAATACAAAGAAGATGTGTCAGCCCAGGCAGAGCTGGCCCTGGCCAGACGCTCATGGAAGGCAAAACCTGTCATTTTCTTCCTCTTTTGTCTTAACTACATTTTAGGACTCACTGAGAAGCCTGCCAGGCAGCCTATATTAGATGTGCTCTCTCTGATCAGGGCTCTCCCATTCTCTGCAGGCACTAAAAGGTTACTGGGTCCTATATTACACATTTCCTAATTCTTACAGAGTATAGTACCTGTACAACCTATTTCATCCTTGACGCCTACATTCTTTTTTCTTTTTTTACACAGACACTTCTAACAACTGAAACCTCTTTCTAGTATTTTATTTTCATGGCATTTAACTATCAAGTCAACCAATTAATCCTTACAAAAATAATAACTCCAAAGACAACCTGAGTAGCATATCAGCTATAACCTTAGTTTAAGATACGTAGGCCAATAGTGTTACGCTTTGTGGAAAATCTCAGGTAAACCTTTGAAGCACATCAGAAGCACTATGGCTCCCTTTAGCAGCTTACAAGATGTGCTCTCAAGTCTAAGCAGAGTAGGAGGCTTATTCTTAATTTCATCAAATTTCTAGGTTTGCCCTGATCCTATTAACACTTATTCACAGAAATTGTGCTCTCCATTATGACTCTTTCCAAAACCACTATACCTTCCTGTCATTCATAAGAGAAGGGCACTCTTGAGCGTCTATAATGAGATCCCTCTCCCTTTGTTGAACTTCCATTGCCATGGCTCAGTTGACTGCACTGTTAATCTCGTTTATCATTCTCCTCATGCATGTTGTATTTCCTGTCTGAGTATTTTTCTCCAAGTGTATCATCTTGCATACAAGGCCTTTGGGCCCCCTTTTATCTGCCCAAATTCATCCCTCCAGATCCAGATGGAGCCCAGAGGTATTTGAGACACTGTGGATTCTTGTCTCTCCTACACCCTTGCATGCACAGGAAGGGGCACTTTGCCTGTGTGATTGACTCAATTGCATGTGTCCACACTTATGTAGGTGACTGCAGAGAATTAGAATTAGAATAGGCATTCATTCCCTAATGTGTGCTGTTTGAAAAGGATATATTTTTACTCACAGGAACTGGAATTGTTCTGAAACCTTTAGTCCCAGAGGCCTGAGGGGACATCTCATCTGTTCTTACGGGTCCAGGCAGGATTTAGATTGAGGCTACAAAGGAATTTCCATTTCTCAACCATAGAAATTTTTCATCATTGACTTGATTGTCCCCAGATAGAGACTTCTACAGCAGCAGCAGGAGTCTGAGTCAGAGGCTCTTCTCTATCTCTTTCTAAGACATGTAGAATAAAGAGAGTTGAGTATATTTGGCAAGTTTAGGATGTACATAAAACACACAGAGATAACCTTCTGCAAGACCATTATCCTTTTTTAGGACTATGATAGATACTACATATTTCTGTCATGGGGGGGTGATTGTATGAAAATGATCCTCAAAGAAAGTTCTCTTTTTTCTTAAATCACTGCTTAAATGCATTTTTTAATAACAGATTAAACAGGGTGAGTTCTGACCTGAAACAGAGTAAAACTCACTTGTACTATTCATTGGAGGCCTCTGGTAATCAGATGGTTGCAAAGTCACCTTTTCCTTCAGGTAACCATTCAACTAACAGAAATGTCTTCCAACTACAAGCAGCATGTTTAAAAGACTAACTCATGTGTGACTCAAAGTAAATATACATCAGTTACCATTGAAACTTTTTGGACTACAACTCACTTTTCTCAATCACTTTCATGTCAAATACTGATTAGAATGTTATAATTTCTCAAACTCTTAAAAGAATTAGGATATCTTCACATATTTAGATAAGCACAGGCAGAGAAATGCTAATAAAGTGGGTCAAAACAAATCTCAATCAAAAGATGATTCTTTTAAGGTATTCTTAAATATGTCCTAGAGTTACATCACCCACTTAAATAATAAATTCATTTATAGATTTGGAAAGAAGAGAGAATACTAAGTAATCAGGGACTTGGGGAGGGATGAAATGTTTTCCATGCTGAGAGAACAGGAGTCTTGAAATTCAGTAAGGTTGGAGGGAAATAAAAAGCAAGAAGGCATTGTTCTGCAGAACAATGGATTGAATCCCAATCTGGAGACTTGGTGGAAAGGGAAGGAGTTTTCTAATAGGGAGGGCATTCACATAAAAACAAGCTTAATATAGACCTATGAAATGAACCTAGTATGGGAATGATTCCCTGATAATGTAGGAAACTAAAAAAAAAAATAATTTATAGGGTCCAGTTATACTTGATCAAATGATTAACAATATTCCATCTGCTTTCTAAATATTCCCACCTTCCACTAATTCCTCTGAAATTTTGCCATTACAATCAGGCTAAAATTTATTAGCACCCAGTTACTGTGATTTACATACAGAATGATTTCATATCTCTTTCCTGGGCCTTTTGCATGCCGTTATTAGGAATGCAGTTTATTTGAAGGCACGTGTGATTTATAAGCATTTGGAAAGACTGCCCTTCTATCCTTTTTTTTTCCTTTTGATTTATACAAGGACAGAATTATAGTCCTGGGTTTATTCATTCCCTGGAAAGTTAATTTTTTTTTTTTTTTTTTTTTTTTTTTTTTTGCAGTTTTTGGTTGGGGCTAAATTGGAACCCACACCTCCGGTATATGGGGCTGGCACCTTGCTCCTTTGAGCCACAGACGCCACCCTGGAAAGTTAAATTTTTAAACCCAAGTCCCTCTATTGGGTTAAAATTTGCAACAAATTTGATTCAGTATCTTTTTCTTGGTTGTAACAAATGCAGTAGTTAGAATCATGACTTTCTTTTGGTAAAATTTCAAATTAGATAATCATATGCAGTGTCCATGGGATTACCATTCAATAACTATGTTCTCTTTCTGCTACACAAGTCTGTCTTTATAACTTATCTAAAAATACAGACATGGCATTTTCTTATTTCCCATATGAGGAGCACTCCATGTTTTCCCTCTATTCCCCATTTCATCTTTACATGGCCTGCCCTTAACTGTCAAAAGAAAAATGATCTAATAAAATTATGCCACCAGATTGAGAATTATGTCCATCTCCATGAGGCAGTAAAGATTGGAAATGGGACACTCAGATAAACAGTGCCTTAATTATAACTTCATAATTTGTAATAAGCCATTCACATACATTATCTAATTTGATCTATAAAACATTCTTCAAGTTAATTATTACACATTACTTCTCATTTACATTGGGGAAAACTGTGGCTCAAGATAAAGAGGATGTTTTGAAAAAGGTAGCTGGTTTGGGGATATCCCAAGCCTAGTCACCCCCTACAAGTGAATTCCATATGTTCCCCAGTCCTCATTAGTTCCTTGTGCTAAGTGACAATCCATCAGTAGTGGAGTTTTATGTTGTGGCAGGCACCTGTAGTCCCAGCTACTTGGGAGGCTGGGGCAAGGGAGTTGCTTAAGCCCAGGAGTAAGAGGTTACTGTGACCTGTGATGCCATAGTACTCTACCGAGGGCGACATAATGAGACTCTGTCTCAAAAACACAAGAAAAGAAAAGAAAGGAAAAAATAGTGGAGTTTTAATTCTGGAGTAGGCTGTGGGGTGCATTTTCTTCTGGGCTGGAAAGATTTATCACATCTTTCACATCAAATTACAATATCTAGGTGGCTTCCTATTCTGCCTGAAGATGACTAAGACCAGGAAGAACTACATTAAGAAAAGGTTGAGTGAAACTACAGGAGAATCTTTCATTGAGGAGGTAACCTCATGATACTTACTGCCATGTGAAACAGTCTGCAGTAGGTCATTCTCGTCTGCTTCTCCAATCCGCCTTTTTCCATTTTCAGTGTATCATTTTTCACTGACCTTGGCCTACAGCACAGCCAGACAATATTACAGGAGAAACAGGAACAGTGCTTGCCTGATTATACTATTATATATTCATTTACCCCTAGAATTTCCTAAGAGCCAAACAAAAAATGGTTGGATATAAATTCAAATTTCATTTGTCTCACTTCAAGACACAGAAGCTTGCCTATCTATGATACATACAATTATCAGCCTAGCTGCACTGGTGGAAATTGGGAGGAAAACAAAATTATGGAAGACATTTAAAATGTATAAAAATATAGTGAGATTTAAAAATATGTAATGTGATATGTGTCACTGTGTATCATCTGGCAAGTCTACTTTAACAGTGCATTCTACTTCATGGCTGGAATGTGCCCCAGTATTTTCTTATTTGAACAAGTCATCATCAGATTACTTTCTATTCTCTACCTGTGCTAATTTTATTTTCCATGATATTCGTATATAAGAAACAGTAACAAAAATTAGGGCTTCAGAAAAAGAGGAAGTGTACTGTGTGGTAACATTCCACACAGTACCCCTTGTTGCATTTCTCTAGCTTAAAAACTCATCAATTCATGAATAGTTGCCTAAATTGCCTTTTTAAAAAGTTCTTGCATGCACTACCATCCACAGGTGAAATTGGCAAACTTTTTGTGTAAAAGTCCTGATAGTAAATATTTTAGGTTTTGCAGAACACTTACTCTCTTTCAATTTTTGAACCAATTCTGCAGTTGTAGTATTAAAACAGCCATAGGGAATATGTAAATGAATGAATATAGTTGTGTTTCAATAATGCTTTATTTACAGAAAAAAGTAGCAGGCTGGATATAGATTACAGGTTGTGTTTTGCAAATTCTGTGTTATGTACAGAGTCCACAGTGCATTGAAATGTATGATAAAACGTATCTTAGTAGAACATAGGTAGGTTATTATTTGTTTCCTATTGTGTCCACTTTTAAAATGGTTATAATAAACTGGTTAAAGAGTTTATTGATTTGGTATATTTCATAATACCTTGAAATTAACTATAAAATGATTGATTCGTTTCAGTAATATAAAAACCAAATATAACATTTTACTGAGCTAACGTCAAGCATCTTTAAGAAATTCAAGGAAAAAGCACTTTTTTTTCCTTTGTATTCTGTGTCCGTTCAGTTGATAAAAAGTAGGGCCCCACAATGTGTTTCTGAGATTATGACCAAACTGTTTATTCCTTTTCTCACAATGAGGTAATACTGTGTAGAATGTGATCACTCTACTAAAATTGCTTTTTGTTGTAATAGGCATATGACTTTGGCTCCTTTCAGGCTCTGTCTTTCCTAAAATAGTTTTCTCCAGTTAGATTGCACCTTTCTGTCAAATCTGCTATACACTTTGAAGGTTAACCCAGTTCCTGATTCTTCCCATAAAGCAGAGTTAGTTACCTCCACTGGCTATTATTCCTTTTGGTATCTCCCCTATCGTGTCCTCAGGGCTTCAAATTGAGTTCTACTCTCATGTTTCCACCATCTCAAGGGAACACCAGTGTCTTTAATGTTCCCAAAAGCAGCTTTTTGGACAGAGAGGAACGTGAATTTTAATTTTTTTTTTTTCCTGGTAGCAGGTTGGCTTCTGAAGTATCCTAAGTGTACTCTAATAGTGCTAAGTGTACTCTAATAGTGGGCTTCTATGGGAGGGTGGACAGACGATAACACAAAATTTGGAGATTTGCATACATATTGTCATTGTTGTTGTCCTATTTACAACTTTTACATGAAAAAACCCATGTGAGGAGCCAAAATATTATTTCTATGTCATATCATATAATGCTTAATCATCTCAACTAGTCTTCTCTTCTTCAGAGTGAGCCTGGGTATATAACTAGCCTTTGTATTATCATTACCTTACAATTAAATAGACAAGCCATGAAATTTAAGAGGACTCATCCCAATGGCATAGTTATTCTTATTTCAGCCTACCTATGACACTACATAATTCATCAAGTGGAGCTTCTACAGGACAGTTTACGTTACAGAGGACAATACAACCCTTATTACTAAAATTAAGTGATCAAAGATAAAATTGCCTCCTAGAAATAATTTGAAACAAGCAAAAACAAATGAAGAAAATCCCCAAAGCATTCTTGCAGTAAAGAATTTAACCAGAACAGGTGCTTCCTTATGGGCACTTTGCAAAAACAAAGCCTATTTGAAAATGCTTATTATATTCCCTTAATTTCTCTACCCTCATTCCTTAATAATTAAGGAATCAAATTCATGGGGATGATAACAGGACCCCATGTCTTAAGTGGCCGGCCCCATCTTTTCCTCATTCCCACCTGAAGCTATCAACTTCCTTTCAGGCCTTCCTGGGACAGCTGGAAAGCTGAGAGCAAGTTCAAAAATATGAGCTTTTGAAATGCAGCCAGACAGTTGCAAAACCTATAATGGACTGGGGGTTTCCAACTCCTCGGGTATTGACTTTCTTTTCCTTTGCAAGCATTTTTGTGTTTGATGCTCCCACCACTTCTTCAAAAATCTGCAGTAGGTTTTCTTCATTGAGGATAAAGAGATGTCAGATTGCCTCCTATTTACAATATCCTCCCTAAGCCTAAATAATGAAGAAGCTTTGGGTCTATTTTCCATTTTATCTCCTTGATAGAATATATATATATATATTTACACATATATATATACACACACACATACATATATTTTCCTAGATACAGAATATAATTATCTGTTTATATGATTAATGACTAACATCAAGTGATGTACTTAAACATCTGACAATGTTAGCTATTAAAGGAAAATGGAGAAAGGGAAAAATTCAAGGTGTATCCTTGAGCCTATTAGTAAGGAGGTTCAGGCAGATGTGGAGCTGCTGGAAGGACAAAGGAGACATCCTCATAGAAAACATAAAAGAAAAATAGGAAGGACATAAAAAAGGGAAAAATGTTGTGATAAAAGATGAAAAGCCAGTGGAAATTATCTATATAACTGCAGAGAAAGTAAACCAAGACTGAGCAGACTGTGCCTCTGACAATAAATCTCTACACAACAACCTATTCAGACTTGGGTAAGTATTGTAAGCATTTTTGAAGGTTTCTATAGTTCTTTGTCATGTAGGATTAGCAATAATACCCACTGTTTGAGTACCAAAACAGATTCTTTACCAGACACTCATGGTTACCTCCTAAGAGCCATTCTACCTATCCTCCTCCTCGCTAAAGACTTCTAACCTTATTAGTACTGGATGATCACATTCTCCCTGGCTCTTCTCCAGTCTTGTGATGAAAGCTAATTAGTCTAAGAAATCATGACCATTTATTCTGCTTTGCCTGCTCTGGGCTTATTCAAGGACATATGACACAGCCAAACCTCACCAATGATATGGAAGGAGACCTCCTCCGGGAGAGTCTGGAAAGCAACCTGCTCAAGGTTAGCACAGTTGTAAGTGACTGTGCCAAGATTCAAACCCAGGAAGTCTGACTATATATAATTTGGAGAAATAAGTTAGAGAGATCAAGAAGACATTTATTTCTGACTGTACTGAAAATATTCTTAAATCATAATTTGAAAAAGAATACCTTGGAGGCTTGTTAGATGCAGATTCTGAACTCCACCTTAATTGTTTTTTTTTTTAACTTTTTCATCAAGTTACTGTGATCCAGGTGAACTTAAGATTGTACCATGAGAAATACCACTTGACAGGATTTACTGATTCTTACTCTGTGAATGAAATTGAAGACGGGATAGTTCCTTATCTTTGTCATGTACAGTATCTTTAGTTTGGAGAATTACATTATTTGTTTACTAGAATCTGGACTTTTAGAGAGATATGTGATTTTTAAGTGGCTTATGCGTGGTGAAAATGCTAAATTTCCGTCCCTTGTTTAGACAAAATCTGTACCAACTGTTTATTACTTATATTACTATGTGCTTGATGTAATTACTAGGGCAGTCTTTATGAATAGTAAATCCATTTGTTTATTTTTCTAGAACAATGCTATCCAATCAAACTTTGAAAAGTGGTAGAAATATTCTACATCTGTGCTGTCCAACCCTGGTAGCCTGTAGTCACACTTAGCGACTGTGAACTTGAAATGTGACTGGTGCATTGAAGAAGGAAATTAATATTTTTTAAAATTTATATTTATTTATCTTTAAATGGTCACTCTGACTAATGTTTGTGGCTTTGACATAGTATATACATGTGCATGTGTAGGTGTTTTAGGAACCTGAGAATATATTTTCTTGGTAAGTCTAACTTTCATAATGGAATATACTGTGAAGCTCTCTTTTCTTGAGAACCTAACACAATTATTTATGTTTGTTGGATGGAATATTTGTCTTCACAGCTTTGCCATTGCCGGGATACTCCACCTCTGTGAGACAATGCAATGTCAATGTCAAGACTTTCATGGAAGGTGCCCACGTAGAATCCTGAGAGACAATAGAGGGCATCCAGATGAACCACCACAGTGCTCCCAGCACAGGACCCACCTTTGCAGAGAGACTGGCTCATTCATTACTCTGAAAGATTAAGTACCAGGTACCTCATTAGAGAAACTGCAGGCAGAAAAACAGATAACAGCTGGAGAAAAGGAAAAAAGCCATTTGCAGATGAGAAAGTAGCAAGATTAAGAACTAATTGGTTCCATGCTGAATGGGTCTGGCTTTCTTTCTCAATCACCCAGGGCCACATTTTGCCCAGAACCGATGCCCACGAGCTTTCACATCCTTACTGTAGTTGCCAGGTAATACTCACCATTAGAATCCTAATGGAATTGGTAGAAATAACAGACTATTCAAAAAATCACACAGGGGTCTCTTTCATTTGAATGAGAATTGACTGGCACAAATGATTGATTAACTTTGACAAAGCCATATGGGTTCAAATCATATTCCCTTTGTTCATATTTTCAAACAATTCAAATTGCATCCTTCCTTAAGTTCCAGCATTGAGTTGTTTGTTTGGTTTAATTTTTTCTAGAAGATCCTAGGGGCCCAGATGGGGAGGGAGTGGGGATTTGGATTGATTCTCAGGTCTGTCTTGTACAGGCTGTGTGATCTTGGGAAAATAGTTAACTTTTAAGTTTCTGGTTCCTCATCTGTAAAATAGTTTATTCCTTAAAGGTATAACACTCCACAGAGTCTGGCTTTGAAGAATGGAGCTCTTACTATCAATACAATTTCTAAAACCTCCTCAAGCCTTTCCAGTCTCACACACTTACAGTACAACTGGGCCTCTACGATGGTTAATTTTGTGTGTCAACTTGACTGAATTAGGGAATGCCCAGATAACAAGGAAGATATCATTTCTGGGGTGTCCATAGGGTGTTTCAGAACAGATTAGCGTTTGAATAGTAGATTAAGTAAACAAGTGCTCCTTCACCCACACAGACAGGCATCATTCAACAAGTTCAGGGTCCTAATGAAGGAAAAAAATGAAAGAGCAGATTTCCTCCTTGTTCCAACTTCTCATACACTGAGACATACACAGGTGCTTCTGATTTCCAGGATTGGTCTGGGCCTGGGATTTACCACATCCTTTCCCTAACCCCCAGTTCTCAGGCCTTCCCACATGGACTGCATCATACCAACAGCTTTCTTGACTTTCCAGCACGCTGAGAACAGAATGTGGGACTTAGCCTCCATTATTTTGTGTTCCAATTCCTGTAATAAATCTTCTTTCATAGATCTCTCCATATAGGTACTATCACTTTTGTTTATCTAGTGAACACTGATACAGGCTTTCTGGCACATGAGTGTAAGTTGCCTTATCATTTCAGTTGTGTCTTTCAACTAAACCATCAACTGCTCTAAAGTAGGTCCAAACTGTGACACCGTGAGACATTCACGACGTGTGTCTAACACAACACAACCCATTATTTCTTTCTCTCCTTCATTCCCAGTCAGTGGAAAGTGTGGAGGAGCCCTGGACTCTCAAGAGGATTGGCTCACTGAACTCGTCAAGTGTCAGGACTTGAGATCAAGTGTGGGGTTCACATAAGGAAAATGATATTCGGTACTGGGATTGGAGAAAAAAAGCAGTAATCATGAAAACACTTCTATGGATGCAACAGGTTGCATTCTCCAGGATTTGTTTCAGGATCCCTTCTCTACTCACAGGAGGAGAAAGGCTTAGGAAGAGGTAGGTTTATCCCCTAAATCAAAGTTGGATTTGGTGTACAATTCTTGCCCAAACATAGCCATAAGAAGCCACTCCAAAAAGTGTTTGGAGATCCAAGGAAACAGAAGTTCAACCACAGGCAAATAAGCCCAGCGGCAGTATATAGGCTGAGGACATGGAGGGTAGTTGGAATCATAGCCAACGTTAGCGTTAGGGACTTGGAGAAGAAAACAATAAAGAACCCACGTCTGGCTGGAGTCTCAGTCCTGGGTCTAGATTTGTAACTTTTGCTTAAGTTCCAGTAGGTCAGAGATTAGGGGGACCACAGGGGAAACAAAGCACAGCTCTGACCCTGGATTCACCCCTGCCTCATCAGGGCTGACTAGAGGGGGTCTGATGTAGTACAGAGTCTAGAGGTCAAAGACTTCCTTGAGGATCTCAGCTGTGAGTTATAAGCAAAGCAGATCCAGAAGAATTTCAATTGTGTAAAATGCATTTTATCCTCAAAAAGCAAATGTGAGTTTCCTGGGCAACCTGTCACGTGTTCTTTTGCTGACCTTTCCACATCTGAGACACTGACACACAGAAATGCGTGGAGTCCTGTTCTAGCATGGTTGCTCTACTTGAAGGCATAGGAATAAAAGGAAAAATTGGGACCAGGGAACAGATCATTCTTAGAATGCTGGTAAGGCTGGTAAATCGATGGCTTTTCCTGCAGGCGGAAATGTCTAGAGTGCACACTGGACATCCCTGAGTCTAACTCATAGCATTTCAACATGGCCTCAGTCTTATCTCCAGACAGTCTGGCCTACAGATTTGAGTTTGTCCATTGCCTAAATCCTCATTCACTGGTGTGTTTTCTATTTGGTTTTCTCCTTACATTTCCCTCTAGGACTAGAGGAATTTTGAAAAGACGCCTGCCTTTTCTTGCCTTTCATTGTTCTAAATGCTAAAATTTGCTGAATCTTCTCATTAGTATGCAGCAATAATTTATTTACCCTTCCACCCACCACACACACATGCGCACACTTGTGCACACATACGGGTCCATCTTTCTTAGACTCAAATTCACTCACAATCATATCTAAGCATGCATTTTCAATATTGTATTTTAGATAGGACTTTGTGCCTTTCATCAAGAACATGGATCCTTGGGATTGACAACACTTGGACAAAAAAAATGCTTCTACCACTCATTATTTGGGACTGAAATTGAGAAAATTACTAAACTTAAATATCTGATTTTTTCCATCTATAATGAAAGAAAAGAACAGTAACCTATGTCATTGTGAAGCTTAACTTTTCCTAATCCTTAGTGACTACTTAATAAATGTTGCCTCTATTATTATTTGATATTATTAATACTCCTTTTCAGAAGTTAGATAACATCCTTAATTCAAATCCTTTCCCCAAACTAATTAATTTTTACTTTTAATAAATTGTTTCACCTATATAAAGTCAAGTTACTTCATCTATGTCTGTTTCCTCATTTATCATAAAGGAGTGAAGGAGTGTCACCATCTGTATCCAGGTAATTCATAGATGAGCATATTTAAAAAATTAAAACTCTTATATACAGCCTTTCTATCCCATCTCAACGCCCATCATAGCAACTAGCTCCAGTGATTAACATTTTTTCTTTCTCAAGTTTGACAAACTATTCTTTATTCCAAGGTTAAAAAAAAATCATCAACAGTAACAAAACAAGTTATATAGTTATTTCCTCTGGTGATTCTCTAGGTAATTATCACAATCTAACAAAATCATGTTTATCTTTAGGGTAAGCAGTATATCAGCCACATATTTTATAAACAATTTCCTTTAGATTGTTTACCTAATCCATTCTTGTGAGTCAGAATTTAAATATTAGTTATTTACATATCAGGAAATGGAAACAGGTTAATACATGATTTGCTTGAGATAGAAAATGAACAGGAATGTGGACATGATAGAAAAATCCAGACTTGTTTCCCACTGACTACTAGATTCCAGGAGCTTGTTTGGTATTGTTACAATCTGAAACAATTACCTCATTACTCATTTTCTACCCTAGGAGGGTAGAAAAAACAGTTGCTTGGAATTAAATAAGAAACCAAATAAGTTTATATGATAATACAGTGGGTTGCAGTTTGCAGGTTATGCCTCCAACAAAGGTTTAGTAACCAGAATCCACAGACAACTCAAATGTATCAGCGAGAAAAGAACAAATGATCCCATCTTAGAAAAGAAACAATCTTGTTCAATGGGAACAAATGATCCCATCTTAGAAAAGAACAATGATCCCCTGGGGGGCAGGGGAGTTGAAGAGAGACTTCTCTGACGAAGATAGGTGCACGGCCTACAGATACATGAAAAAAATGCTCATCATCCTTAATCATCAGAGAAATGCAAATCAAAACTACTTTGAGATATCATCTAACCCCAGTAAGATTACCCCACATCACAAAATCCCCAAACCTGAGATGTTGGCATGGATGTGGAGAAAAGAGAACACTTCTACATTGCTGGTGGGATTGCAAACTAATACCTTCCTTTTGGAGAGATGTTTGGAGAACACTTAGAGATCTGAAAATAGACCTACCATTTGATCCTACAATTCCTCTACTAAGAAAGAAGACCAAAAATCACATTATAACAAAGATATATACCAGAATGTTTATTGCAGTCCAATTCATAATTGCTAAGTCATAGAAGAAGCTCAAGTGCCCATTGAACCATGAATGGATTAATATATTGTGGTATATGTACACCATGAAATATTATGCAGCCTTAAAGAAGGATGGAGACTTTACCTCTTACATGTTTACGTGAATGGAGTGGAAACATATTCTTCTTAGCAAAGTATCTCAAGAATGGAAGAAAAAGTATCCAATATACTCAGTTATTATGAAACCAATTTATAGCTTTCTTATGAGAGCTATAACCCAATTATAGCCCAAGAAGAAGGGGAAAGAGGAGAGGGAGAGGAGGGGAGCAGAGGGGGCAGAATGGGTGGAGGGAGAGTAATTGGTAGGACCACACCTATGGTGCATCTTAGAAGGGTATATGTGAAATTTACTAGGTTTAGAATATAAATGTCTTAACATATAACTAAGAAAATGCCGTGAAGGCTATGTTAACCAGTTTGATGAAAACATTTCAAATTGTATATAAAACCAGTACATTGTACCCCAGAATTGCGTTAATGTACACATCTATGATTTAATTTTTAAAAAAGCCATTTCAATATAACAGTGTTTTGTTCTGTCCTCTGCATTTCATACCCCAGTCTTGAACCACATCACCACATTTTCTCCCAGCTGGTATCCCTTTCCCTTACTCTTTGCCATATCCAATAAACTCAGCCAGACTAATTTTCTCAAGCTTTTCCTCAAGATCTTGAGAAGTCTTCCTTGCTTTTTATGCCAACACCCACAAATGTTTGGCTGGGGAATTTCTGAGCAACACCTTTCCCCATTGATATGTCAGGGCAGGCTCTGTGGCTTCCATGCCTGCTATTTCCACTCTTCTCTCTGATATTCTTATTTCCTCTCCTGTTTTGCACTGCACTTCCTGGTATAGTCCTATTCCTCCTTTCTTGGGCAGCCCTTCCTCTGTAACCTTACTCCCACCTTTCCTTGCTATATCTCTGATATCTGAAAGCCTTTGTCATCTGACTTTAAAGAATAATCTCTTTTTCTTAAATGGCCTGGGTTAGTCTACTGTTTCCATGTGGTTATTTTTGTTGTAGTCATTGCTTTAATTGACTGCATCTGAGCTTGCAGACCATGTTGCAGAAATCGTCTCTTGGGGGAATCCGTTGATGCCAGCTGGCAGAAACTTTAAAGATCATTTGAGTAGTGTCCCAATATTTTAAAATGGCAGCTCTTTGATTCAAGTGTAGATTTCTACAATTTAACAGACTAGAGATAGGGACCTGCTTATCCCAACCTATTCAGTGTATCTTGATGGCCATTTCTCTAAAGAATCCCCAGAACTCTGAAAAGGACATTTTAAAAAGCCACTGAATAACATTTTCATTTCATCAATGAGGAAGCAATGACTCTGGGGGAGTTCAGATTACTAGCCCAAAGCCCCAGAACCAGCCCCTTCCACAGGAATGGCAATTTAGTTAATCTATGGTATTAATTAAGTTTAACGTGATAGTTGACCAATTTATCTAGGCTTCACTTAAATGCCATTGGTTTCAGAAGAAAATGTACAGTATTTATTTATTAAGAGACTTGTTGATATATGCTTTTGTATGCTAAGATTTTAAGATGCTTGGGATAAAAGACAATTCCTGATTAGTTATGGCCCGCAAAACAACTGGAGAAAGATGAGAACCTTAGTGAGCTGAAGTCATCCTAGAGTCTTCCTTTCTTGCTGCTGAACTGAATGAATGTTCTGTTTCCTATCACTCTTCCAGAAAGTCATTTTAACCAAATAAAATGAACACTGGCCTTTAAAATTGAAATCATATAATTTCTCTAAGGTCCACAGCATTTTGAAGGAGTTCTTTGGTTTTCAAACATGTAGAACTCTCGTAGAAATATTCTGCCTTTGTGCAATGTCTCTGAAGAAACTGAAGACCCCACTATGTTCATTATTATTAACTAATCCTTAAGTAATTTGCAACAGTAGTCACAATAGTTTATAGACTAAGACTAGTTTTCCACTTCTTCATTTATCCATTTAATAATGTTTTTATTCATATTTAAAAGGTTCTTTTCTTTGTTCAAATAACTTCTTTGCAAATTGTAAACCAAGGCTTGCTCTGTGGATCTTGGGTAGCTGTTGATATTTACCTCCTGTGAAGTAATTATTCATACGTAGAATTTGCAAGTCTCTCAACACCATGAAACCATTTCTCAGATGCATGTAAACTAAGGAAATTATATTTTGAAGGTGACTCAGGACTCCTCAGTGCAAGCAGTAATTAGGAGTTTACTGCCTGTTTTACAGCCTATTACCTCCCTTTTTCTGACCTTTTTTCCTTTTAAAGGAAAAAAAAAGCTGATATTATATGTGTAAGGCAATGCATATGGAGGGAAAATGTGTCTCTTTTGAAGAATAGTACACATCCATGGAGTACAATAGTATATTTGTTATCAACAATATTGACTACTAGGGGATGAGATTTTGCTTTCAAATACAAAATGTCTTTTTATTAATATTTTTCTCTAATTCCCATTATTTTTTTGATATTGATCTCATTCTTCCATGATCTTTACTGTTTCCTCAGTTAAACACACCCGTCAATAACCTCTATCAATGTCATTAAAAAACTGTACAATTACTTACAATTGTTAACTTTGAGTATGTGTGGCAACTACCAGTCAGTCATTGAGCTGAAAAAGAATTAAAACTTTAGGTTCACTTACAAGGTGAATTTGATCTAATGATTATACTTTCTCAGTTAATATGAAATAGCTGGGATAGATTACTTTGAATTTTAGAGTGAGATAAGTGAATATAACACCCTGTTAGACCAACATTACCTTTTATTGGAAGCAAAGAATGGGTTAGGAAGCCGGGATATATAACCAATTGTCCATCCCTGATGGTTTCTGTGTTCCTGATTATCCAAGTGTTTATCCCTGGGGAAAATTGTTCATAGACTTTTAAATATTCATCTTCTCAGAGATTATCCCTGTATTTCTCAAAATCTTCTGTATTAGGAAATGGTGCTCTACATGTTCTGGGTCTAATTTTCTGCATGGTACCTGCACCCTTCTCTTACATCTTACTTTACTATTATCCATAGATTCTGTGCGATGGTCCAACTGTCCTTAGTTCTTGACTTATTCTTGTCAGGGGAGTGTGCGAGTTCATCCAACATGTGTGGCTACCCCTTTAATGCACACTTGTGGTATCTGTTTGTCTGGCACCTGCTGAAGTTTCTTTATCCCCAGTGGTTCCTGTGAACTTTGTAGCATGTAAGACATAATTGAGAATGACCTTTCAGTATTGAGACAGAAAAATAATAACAAAATAATACAATGCTTAGTCAGACACTGAGCTAGGTAATTTAATGTGAGACATTTATTTGAATTTTAGAACTCCAATCTTAATTTTCTTGTTATTAGTTGTCCTAGTTGACTGTTTATTCAATGCTTCATTCAATGTATCACTACAATGCATTTCAAATTTTTTTTTAATTAAATATTAGCTGTGTACATTAATGCAATCATGGGGTACAATGTGCTGGTTTTATATACAATTTGAAATATTTTCATCGAACTGCTTAACATAGCCTTCATGGCATTTTCTTAGTTGTTGTGTTAAGACATTTATATTCTACATTTAGTAAGTTTCACCTGTACGCTTCTAAGATGCACTATAGGTGTGATCCCACCAATTACTCTCCCTCCACCCATCCTCCCCCCTTCCCTCCTCCCTTACCCCTTTCCCCATATTCTTGTGCTGTAATTGGGTCATAGTTCCCATAAGAAAGCTATAAATTGGTTTCATAGTAAGACTGAGTACATTGGATACTTTTTCTTCAATTCTTGAGATAATTTGCTAAGAAGAAGATGTTCCAGCGCCATCCATGTAAACATGAAAAAGGTAAAGTCTTCATCTTTCTTTAAGGCTGCATAATATTCCATGGTGTACATATACCACAATTTATTAATCCCTTAGTGGGCTACTTCCATGACTTAGCAATTATGAATTGGGCTACAATAAACATTCTGGTACAAATATCTTTGTTATAATGTGATTTTTGGAATTATAGGCTCGAATGTCAGGTCCATTTTTAGATTTCTAAAAATTCTCCTAACATCTCTCCAAAAGGAACGTTTTGGTTGGCATTCCCACCAGCAATGTAAAAGTGTTCCCTTATCTTCACATCCATGTCAACATCTCAGGTTTGGGGATTTTGTGATGTGGGCTAATCTTACTGGAGTTAGATGATATCTCAAAGTAGTTTTGAGTTGCATTTCTCTGATGATTAAGGATGATGAGCATTTTTTCATTTGTCTGTAGGCCATGCGTCTGTCTTCTTCAGAGAAGTTTCTCTTCAAGTCCTTTTCCCACCCTGAGGTGGGATCACTTGTTCTTTTCTTGCTAATACTCTGTGGATTCTGGTTATTAAACCTTTATCAGAGACAAAACCTGCAAATATCTTCTCCCATTCTGAGGACTGTCTGCTTGCTTTACTTATTGTGTTCTTGGCTGTGCAGAAGGTTTTCTGTGAATTACTTACAATTCCAACTCATTTACTCAGGTTGAAGTTAAAGAAAAGAAACATGACACACACTTCAAAAAATGTGGTAAAACTGTAATGGAAGCAGTATCAAAAATACACTACTGGGATCTGATGAAGCTAAAAAGCTTCTGCACCGCCAAGAACACAGTAAGAATCGCTAGCAGACAGCCCTCAGAATGGGAAAGAATATTTGCAAGTTATACCTCTGAAAAGGGCTTAATAACCAGAATACACAGAGAACTCCAA
>CAUYRH010037724.1:0-44572 GCA_963574655.1 Perodicticus potto | reverse complement strand
TTGCTTTGGGTAGTATGGGACTCTCTAACGATAGTGAACCTTCAAATCCATAAGCATGGGATGATGTCTTTTCATTAATTTCCATCTTCTGTGATTTCACTTAGCAATGTTGTGTGGTTTTCGGTGTTCAAGTCTTTTATCTCCTTGGTTAGGTGTATTGCTAAGTATTCTTTCTATGTGAAACAGGATTGTTTTCTTAATTTCCTTTCTGAATCGATATTTGTTACAATTGATTTTTGATTTTTATTCCGAAACTCTACTGAAATCATTATCTGTCATTTTTTGATGGATTCTTTAGTTTTCTACATACACGATCGTGTAATTTGCAAGCATAAATAATTTTACTTCTTTCCTAATGTGGATGCCTTTATTTCTGCTTCTTATCTGATTACTTTGGGTGTGTTGAATAGTAATGGTGAGAGGGGGCATTCCTGTCTGTTCCTGACCTTAGAGGGAATGCCTTCAGTCTTTCTCCATGAGTATGATGTTAGTTACGGGCTTTTCATATGTGGCTTTTATTATGCTGAGCTAGTTTCCTTCTGTTGCTAGTTGATAGTTTGTTTCACCAAAGAGCTTTAGCTTTTGTTGAATGCTTTTTTTGCACCAGTTGATATGATCGTGTGTATTTTTCCCTTCATTCTATTAATGTGGTATAATACATTGATTAATTTTCATGTGTCGAAACATTTTTTCATTCTATGACCATATCTCACTTGGTCATGGTATCTAAATCTCTTACTGTCTTGTTTGAATTCTATTTGCTAGTATTTCGTTGAAAATTTTTGCATCACTGTTCATCAAGGATGTTAATTTGTGGTTTTCTTTTCTTGTAGTCTCTGTCTGGATTTGGTTTGAGAATAATGTTTGCCTCACAGAATGAGGTTGAAAATGTTTCTTTATCTTCCATGTTTTAAAAGAGTTTGTGGATGATTTTCTCAATTCTTCTTTAAATATTTGATAGATTTCTCCAGTGATACTATCTAGTCCTGGGCTGTTTTTTGTTTAGAGTTTCTTGATTACTAGTTTAATCTCTTTACTAGGTATAGCTCTATTCAGATTATTTGTTTCTTTATGATTCACTCTTGATAGATATGTGTTTCTAAACATTTATCAATTTTATCTAGGTTATCCAATTTGTTGGCATACAGTTGTTCATAGTATTCTTTTATATTCTTTTTGTTTCTGTAAAATTGATTGTTATCTCCCTTTTTTCATTTCTAATTTTAGTTATTTGACTCTTCTCTCTTTTTTCCTTAGTTAATCTAGCTAACGGTTTATCAGTTTTATGGATCTTTTCAGCAAACCAACTCTGACATTTGCTGATTTTCTTTTTTTTTTTTAACTTTCTAATTTCTTTATCTTTGCTCTATTCTTTCATATTCCCTTCCTTTTTCTAGCTTTGGGTTTAGTTTCTCCTACATGTCTAGTTTTTTAAGGTATAAACTTAGGTTATTGATTTGAGATCTTTCTTCTTTTTAATGTAAGTGTTTACAGCTACAAATTTTCCCCTGAGCACTCCTCATTTTGTGAGTTTTGGTATGCTATATTTTTATTTTCAGTTGTCTCAAGATATTTTATAATTTCCCTTGTGATTTCTTCTTTGACCAATTGGTTCCAAAAAGTAACTTCTATAATATTTGCATCCATATTAACAAAAGCTTTTCACCTGTTCTGGAAGAATTTGTTAGAATTTAAAGCAAAAGCCTATATGTTCCAAATCTATTGCGAAATTAAGTAGAGCCACTAGCTCTCATGCCAACTCACTACTAACAGGTAATTCACAAAAGGTATCGTATAAATCAGCGGTTCTCAGCCTGTGGGTCATGACACATAGGAACTGTATTAAAGAGCCTCAGCATTAGGAAGGTTGAGAACCACTGGTATAAATTGAAAGCCAACTCAAAATTTATCAATATCAACAAGGGATCCTTAAAACTTATCATAGTTTTCCAGCCAGTTTATATAATGCTGTCGTGTGCATCGATACATGTTAACAAAATGCGGTAAAATCATTATTATTGACTTGTATTATAAAAAAAGTTTCAATTTTGACATGAATTCTCATACCTGTCTAGTTAGTATAGATTTTCCTTTCTTTGGAGCTTCAAATTTATCTCATTTCTATATAGTTATATCAGTGGAAGAGTGTAAATCTTTGCCACTTTGTCTTTGGTTATTAAGTATTTAGAAAGCATCCTTTCTTCTTAAGAAAATCTTGAGGTAAATAAATAAATATTTATTTATTCTAAATATTTGTAAGACTCTTCCACAACTGAACCCATGAAAAGTGAAAAAGAATGAACGACTATTAACTTCATTGTCTCCTATTTCTTTCAAAAGTTTAAAAAATACTGATAACTCATGGCATTCACACACACACAGTACACGTATTCACATATAGCGTAAATGATTTTAATAATTGTAAGCATGACCCTTTTTATAGAGTCTACTTCAGGAAACTGATAAATACTGATAATATATCCTACAATATAATAATCCATTAAGAAAAACATTAGTCTTTCATTTTAAAATCTCAACAAACTTTGATTTTATTAGTGTCTTATATAAGTGGAGCAATTTTTAATCTATGTAAAATTCTTTGACAAATTTAAAATATTCAAAAACTATCTATGCTACAAGTTTGATGTTTTAAGCCACTATTTGACCTTCCTTTACAAATTTGGAAGTTCTTTGAGGTTAAATATCTACAAAACGTTAATTAGATGAGATTTCATGTTGCACAACTCATCTAACACTAAAGAAAAATAGCAAAATTTTCAATGACTATAATCAATAGTGCTAGATTGAAAAGTCCTTGCTATTTTTCAAACTGTAAATCAATCAATCAATCTTTTCTATAATTATAAAGGTCCTTTGTCCTGTGGAAAACGTTTGGTGGTTTAATTGAATATCTTTCCCTTGTTGTAAAATATCAATTTTTAGTGTTTTTCTTATAATTTTTTTTACCAAAATTACCATAACCAAAGTAATCAGTAATTTTCCTCACCATCTCTCCATCCAAATACGTCTTTTTTTTATGTGCAAAAATCCAAGCCATGTTATAGCTGGCCAAAGTTACAAATTCAAATCCTGTAACTCATGCTATCTGAACAAAAAGGTCAAGCACATTACAAGGTTGTATCTGTACACAGAAGCAATTTATTCAAACTGAATCTGTTTATTGATACTGACTAGAGAAAGGATGGGCTCCTGTGATTGATACTGACCAGGTCAATTTACCTGTTTTGTGTTTACATTAGAAACAAGGCAAGTTCCCAGCTGCACCCGCTACAATACAGCTGTAGTGTCTTACTTGGTGCAGCTACTAATACCAAATGCAGCCCTACTAAAACAAGGAACTTGTGCTTAGTGAAAACAATAATTTATACTGCTTTGATTTTTAAATTTAAGTTTAAATTCATCTAAGTTTTAAAAGAATTACAAATTTGGTTTTCAGATACACTAGCTAGGTTTCAAGTGCTCAGCAGTCACATGTAGCTAGTGGCTACCACAATTTTATGCCATTTTAGTTCCTTCTGGTTTTTTGCCTTCCAAAAATCAGGCTTTATTGTTATGGTTTTTTGACAACAAATATTTCTTTATATTTACAGATTCATTTACCCACTTATTTCCTTACTATAGTTTCTTGTATCCCAAACATTCTTTTCACATTCAGTGTTCTTATTCAACTACCGTCTATAGTAGTTGTTGCAGTAATGATCTGTAAGTAGTAAACGTTTCCTTAATCTTCGTTTGAAATTCTTCTCTTATCCTCTCGCTCATCAATAATAATTTACCTAGGCATGGAATTACAAGTTATTGGTTATTTTTCCTCAGCATTTTGAAGATAACATTAACTGTATGTATTTGTATATTTATTTTTTAGTCTTCAACGTTGCCAAAATGAAGTCTTCCAACTGGGTGCAGTGGCTCCCACCTGTAATCCCTGTGACTTGGGAGGCTGAGGCAGGGGGATTGCTTGAGGCCAAGAGTTCAAGACTAGCCCGGACAACAAATGAGGCCCTGTCTCTACAAACAAAATCTTTAAAAAATTATCTGGGTGTGGTGTGGCACATGCCTGCAGTCCCAGCTGCTAGGGAGTCTGAGGCAAGAGGACAGCTTGAGCCCAGGAGAGGGGGCAGGATCAACAGAGGCCACAGCGAGCTGTGATCACATCATTTCACGCCAGCCTAGGTGACAGAGTGAGACCCTGTCTCAAAACAAACAAACAAACGTCTTCTGTCATTCTAATTGTGTGAAATTTTGCTGCTTTATTTATTTTCTTTTTTCTTTGTTTATCAGATGTTTTATTTGTTGTTTCTATGCTATCATTTCAGTATTAGTGTGTCTACTTAAGGAATTGACTTTTCTGTACACTCAGTTAACAGAACCATGGAGTTAACCAATTTTAGAAATGTCTCACTTATGAGTTTTTCACTGTGGCCTCCCTTTTTAGAGCTCCTGCTGGCTGTGGTTCCCCTCTTTCCTTGCTTCTCTCCTGTCTCCTACTTTCTGTCTCTAAATCCTGTGCTCTATTCCGGGTGGGTCCCTCACACCTGCCGCCCGGCTTGCTAATTCTTTCCTTCAATGTGTTTAAAATGCTGTCTAACCTGTCTCTTGTGTTCTATATTTTAATGGCTGCATTTTCTCACCTATGTAGTTTCTCTTTTTTTCACATACACTTGTTCTGTTTATGCATTGTCTGGCTGTTTCATTATTTTAATCATTAAAAAATTCTTTCTGTAGTCCCATATGGTTTTAATGTTTGTTTGCATGCAAATTTTCTTGTCATATGTCCTTTACCTGCTGGTGATTCAATTCCTTGTATAATGTTTTATTATTATAATAATATATTCGCTAGACATTTTTCTCCTGAGACATCCCATATGCCCCAATTTTTGGAGATATCATACATGTTATTTTTCTGAAGCTCTAATAATTCTACTGATATGTTCTGTTTGCAATTTACACATTTGGTGGCTAGTAAAAAATTACACTCTACATCAGGTAAGGCTCAGACTCCGGGCTTCAGTTTCTGCTCTGAGCCCTGGGCTATGTCACAAGCTGCCTTGCCACTCCTCTGGGTTAGGGTGGCATGTTTATAGCCTCTTTGTCTAGATCTAGTCTTCAAAGGTCCTGGCATGTTCAAGTTCTCCATGCAGCTCACTGCCTCACACCTCTAGCATCTATGTCTGATTTCCATATCTCTTTGGGCTTCTGCCCAAGAGACCTCCTTCATGTTTATAGATCCTGGGGACTTCTTTTTTTTTTGAAGCTTGATAATGTATTTCATAAAAATTATCTTATAAATTCAATCAGTGTGCTTTTTGTGGGAGGACGGTACACAAGCACGTGGCCAGCCTCTCCCTCAGACGTTCTCCAGTGACATGTGAATTATACACCAAAGGAACAGGAGAGGAACAGCACGGGCATGTGGAGAGCACTTGTTTGTCATCACTGGCTCTCACTAATGAAACTTTTATGGCACCCCTGTGCTGCCCCGCCTTCTCCAAAAGACCAGAGGAGACTTGCCTGTTCTCCTGGTCAGCAAGAAGACCCAAGGAGAGGTTGTTCCATCCCTCAACTCAGACACCCGCACATCTGCGGGTAACTGTGGCCCTCTGCTTCTTTTATTCCTAAGACCAAACTCCTAAGAGAAAGAGAGAGTGATGTGAAAACAAGTTTCAGAAAGGATTTGATTCATGGGGATTCTCGGGGATGCTTCTGTTTGTTCCTTTAAGACTTCTAGGAGGTGAATGGGTGATCTGGGCAAAACTCGATGACACCTCTCCTACCAGCAGGGTCCAAACAGGAACCATGGCTGCTCCCCCTCCTGGGTCTGGGACACGGCCTTGCCCTAAGATTTTACTTGTCTCTTTTCATGTCACCCACAGTGTGGTAAGATAAAGGAACATGAAAAGAATCCATTCATGAAAAGAAGCACTCCTTTGGGAAACAGTGCTTCCTAAAGCTGAGATCACCGATTTGTGTATTATTCGTATGTGTCTCTCGGGGTCCTTTGGCTTCAAGCAACAGAAGCTCATTCTAACGGAAAAGGGAAAGGGACTTTTTCACCAGGATGCTGGGAGTCTTGCTTTCCTGTGTCACTCTTCAGGGTCACTGGTAAGAGTCTAAGTAGCACCGTGTGGGTCACCCCATGGAAGGGTGTCACAGAGTGCCCAGTAAATGGCGGTTGCACAAAGTAGAAGTCATTCGTTCTTTGTTATCAACAAGAACAGAGTATAGACGGGATTACAGATTAAAACATAAAACAGTTATCATGTGGTAATGTCCAATAAGTGGAGGAATAGAAATAGAGAGAGAGAGAGAAGCTCCAGCAGCCAGGGTGACCCAACGGGCTGGAGAGGTGTCCCGGTGAGATCAGGGCTGCACACCAACACAGCAAGCAAGTCCTTTAGGAGAAATCGCAAATAGTTCCACAGGGTGAGAGTAGGGCCAAGCAGTAGGTACTGCTTGAAACACGAAGCCAAAGGCCAGAACATTTTGCGTCAGCCATCCCTCATCTCAGGGATTAGCCAGGGCCTCAGTGCCCCGACGCACTGCAGCTCCACCTTGGGCTGGCTTGCCAGACACCACCTTGCAATTTCTTTCCTAGACCCTACAGCAGACCATTTTCAGAAGGAACTTCTTCCTCTGTGTCTACCAGGGGCTGTTTCCCTTCCTTTATTCTGTGAGGTTTTTTTGGTAGAACCCATTTCCCAGCCTTGCTCTTCTTCACTCTTCCTTAACTAGGCAAGATGCATTTAAACAAAGAGATTGGTCAGCAGTTAAGGTGGACAGATCGCCCCAATCTAATTTTCTGTCTCCTTGTGAAATAATCATACACCTTTCTTTGATTACAGCAAAAGGTAAATTGACACACACAGATCCCAGTGTAGTTCCCAGATTCTGGATGAGTTCTCCCTACTGGAATTGTAGTGAAGCTTCTATCCTGAGTTAGTTTCTCTTGTGGACTGTGGTTACTTCGAAATTACTCTTCCCCAACATGCACCACTTCCTGAGGTTTCTGGGTCTTTCAGCAATTACACCTTCTGGGATGTAATGGTCACTTTCTTTTCTACTTACCTTAGAGCTGCTTTCTGGGAGTTTGCTGTCTGTAAGGCAGAACTAGTGAGTAGCCCACGAGAAAACTTCACCCAGGAGACTTCACATGTCAGGCCAACAGATATGCAATTTTCTGGGTAGTACATTCTTGGTCCCTGAATCAAGGGATGGATAAAGGAGGCCGCTATGAACCATTTTCCCTTCAGTATTCGGGTGGGCTTTGAAACCACCCCTCCTCCTATCTGTGGGGATGGAGGCAGCATGGAAAGGGACCATGTGGATTGGAATAAAAGATGCCTTTGGTTTTACCTGTGTAGGCCCGGTATCAAGAACATTCCTATCCCCCTTCCCAACAGCTGTAAGTTCAAGAACCTTGACACCACCCTTGATTGAAGTTACATTTCCTGTGCTCTAGCATGATATGAGTTAAAATGGAACTAAGTTGAATCATGAACACACAGGTGTATTTCTTATACACCCAAGTTTGCTATATGAAGTTTAATGCTTTTCTACATCACCAGCTAGACTGGGGCACCCAAAGAGGGGTCTATGTCTCATTCTCCTTTGCACCTCTGGTGTTTCTCACAGCCTTGGGCACATGTGAGGGCTTAAGGAATGCATTGTAAAGGAAATTCTTTACATTCCTTAAAATTTGAATTCCTTAAATTCTTAAGGAATTACAATTGTAAATCTAAAAATATTCTCAAGTATCTTGGCATATTGAATTAACATTCTCAATCTGATTCCCCCATCAGACTGGGAGCTTCTTAAGGTAAGGACAATACCATGCTTTTGGCTCTGTATCCCCAATGTCTAGCTCAAGTCTGGAAACATGAGAGACAGCCACTCTGATGTATCTGCTGCCCACAGTAGTGGAGAAAGAAATGAACAAATGTGGACACTAGTCTAAGACAGGAAAAGACAGCGCTGCCAGAAAGAATTGAGTTCGAAACTCATTTCTGAAACATACTGTGTGACGTGGGTGAGCTACACACACTTGATTTCCTCTTCCATAAGATGGAGATGATCATATCTGTCACGCGGAAACGTCTTGAAGATGAGGTTATAAGAGGTAGCATTTGTGAAAGAACTTTGCAAGTCAAGGCACGTAGGAGACCTTTTCAAAATGTGAAAAACAAACAATCAAAAATCTTACTCATTGATTATCTGTGAATACGCCATTTGAAATATTCATTTCTTTCCCAGAAACAAAACTGGAATAATAGTCCCTGTCTTTGTGGGGTGGAATCTGCTTGGAATTTCTGACAGGTGCATAGATTAAAACTGTAATCTTGGTTAAAAAATAAACCCCAAAAAGTAAAATAAATTGTGGGGAGAACCTCCATCGTTGACCACTTCTTATGTTGACCTAATTTCCATAGACCGGACACGCAGCATACGTACATATCAAATACAGGAGGCCTCGTTCCTACGGTGACCAACTCTGTGTATTGGTCAATTTGTTACAGTTACTTGGCTGGTCAATTTGAGAGATTCTTCTGTACTTAATATTTCTTGTAATATGAATATGAATATTAATATCATCTCAATAGTGTTTCCTAATATTACCTTTTAAATAGAAACCCCAAATCAGCATCTACAATGCTGAGCTCTACATTGAAAATATTGGGCCCTATTGCAAACACATTATCATTAGATCATCTGACATTTGGATTTACAAAATACCACCAGGCTGCTCAAATACATGTTATAAATCAAATTCCAGATACCTGCATGGGCAGCGTCTCTGACAGCTGTTCCTGCAGCCAGGAGTGGTGTCGGGGTTGGTGGGTGGGAAGCCTGGGAAGCTATGACTCACACGGATGCTTTGAGAAAAGCAGTAATGAAAGCAGGGCAGTCGGGGTGCAACGTGGAAGAAGAGGGGTCTCCATGAAGTCCCCTCAGTGCTTCCCAGGAGGGACGAAGTGCATTCTGTGACATTCAAGGTGACACCAGCCAGGTCGCAGGATTGGACAGATGGCCGCCCAGGCTGCACGCTTCCTTTTCTCCACTGCAGCCTCCGGGAGAGGATTGATTACTTTCCTCCAAAGGCAGAATCAGCAGATGTTATTGATAGGGGACTCTATGGGACCGGAATTCTGTGCTGTGGATAGCACGCGAGGCTTTTATTTATTTATTTATTTTAAAGCTAAAGCATTATTAGCTGAGCCTTTAGAAATAAAGCAAAGTTCCAATTTTAATGGATTCAGCGTTAGGTCATGTGCACATCTGTGATTTTAAATGTGTATTTACAGGCTACCGTTGAAAATAAATTTTCTTGGGTTTCAGACTTGCTACGTGGGGTTCGCAACTCTGTCACCAGAATTGTTGCTTTTATCAGCATCTGTCTTCCCTGCTTGGCTAGAGACTGAGCCCCCCTCTGCAGACGTCTTTTCTAGGACAAGGCACATGACATTTCCATCTTTTTGTCCTGATGACGAATGAGAGCCAAGGATACAGAACTCCGGTGAACAAAAGTGAAACAAGCTAAAAAGAAACAAGCCTCTGTGAACACGCTGCCCCTGAAAGGGGGGTCCAGTCTCGTGACGGGGTCTCTGTCCCAGCAGCTTCACCGCAAGGTCCACCCTGTGGGACTTTGTGCGCCCCCTAGAGACTAGAGTGTGTCATGATTAGGAAACACAGCCCCCCAATCCCCAACCCCCACCCATGGGTGGGAGTCCCACTTACTCTTGCAGCCAAAGATTTAACTTTGTACCCGAGGGCACTGGACACTCTTATGTCCATCAGGTCAGAGTCTTTCCCTGACCTTCATATTCTTTTCTGCATCTTACAAAGCTGATGGCATTCGGGGCATATCTGTCAGGCTGGTGGGAGAAGAATGCTGGACCTTGATCCCAGTGGTTGCAACTGCCAAGTCCTGCTTGGAGCGGCCCATCCACCCAGAAACAAAATTCATGATGACATGGAACCTTCTATCCTTGTGCCCCCCTCATCACTGGAGCAGCCCTCCCCGATGGCACTGCCAGCCACAGCTGATGATCTCATTTAATGATCTCAATCTCCGCACTATGTCCTTTACAGCAGGGGCCCCCCTGCTTCTAGGCCCCAGTCCTGTCAGACCCCCACTTAGACTCCTTTTCCATTCGCTCTGGCTGCTGAGGTATCCACCTGCTCAGCTGCCAAGTTGCCCAAAGACACTCATTCAACAGATTCCCTGCCAGCCCCCAGCACCCAGTCCCTGGGAGGAACGCGGGTCCTGGCCCCCACGGGATCACGGTCTGCCACAGGCCACACACACGTGGGAATCTCTGTGAAGACAGGCTAACCGAGTAGACAGGCCAGGCAAGGACAGAAAGAAATGGAGGAAGAAATTTGAAAGCATGTGGATGTACCCAAGAAGAAGCACTGAGTTATCATATAGGAAAATCAGGATGTTTTGGACGTTCTTGCATAGGTTTTATGGTGTTTTAATTTGAATTATCTGTGGGATTAGAGGGTCAACAAAGCCATTCTTGCTAAGCCTCTAACTGTCGGGTCTAGCCCTTCCACAAGAGTTCAAGGGCAGCTTCAACAACCGCCACTTCCTGGAGCCCCTCTTCTGCTTCATGCCATTTCATTTCTGTCTTGTTGAACCTAAAAAAATAGCAGGTTGGGACAGGGTTGCATGTCTCTGGGAATAGTTAAGAAAGCCAAATTAATAAGCACATTCCATTCTAGCCTGGGGAGGGGTCAGTCGGTTGCCTTTGGGACACCCCAGTGGTCCCCAGCCTCGTTGCAAGCACTGTAGACAGGATACATCCGCAGGAAGTGAAGACGAAGGTCCTGTGAGTGCGACCTGAATAACCGGAGGAAGAGAAACTTGAGGTAGCAGATCAACAAACTTCAGGTAATTCCTGCCCCTGAAGAGACCTGTGGATCTGGGCTGCGCACTGAGATTCTAAGGGGGCCTGCGCCCCTGCGAGGGGTGTTAGAATGGTCCCTCTCTCTTGCCATTAGCTGCGTCCTCGAAATGAGATTGAAGAGGACCCCTTCAGTCTGACTGCCCTACATACCACTCTGCATCATATAGACCTTCAAGAGGACTGTCACTGTTCACAGAACTCGCTTCTCTCTGCACTTCCCCTCTCTTCAGGGCCTATACCAAGGTGTCATTTCTGCCCCCACCCACCAGCTGACAGAGGGCAGGAACATCTCACCTCTTTCTGGTCACCCATCCTCCACCAAGGATTGGGCTCAGCACGTGGTGCAGAGTTGGTACTTAGCGAAAGTTTGTTGCATTGAATTACCTGGCATAAATTAACACACGTTCCTGAAGATTCAGTTCCCATATTTAAAAACCTCAGGAAGACTTCTTGCAAATTAACACCATTTAGCAATTTCACCAGCCTAAATCTGCCTTAGTAAACCTCCCCAGCAGAACTGAAGGAAGACCATAAATTGTGCACGAATCAGGGAGCTTTTGAAAAACAAGAGAATTGTCCTGTCTGTTGAATGACGGCACATGTCTGGTCTGAGTAAGTGGCACACAGATTCTTCCTGTTTAAAGGGGTTTAAAAGATCTCTAAAAGGGGTTTCAATTTGGGTCAATGAGTGGCAAATAGCCATAGCCTCTGGGCTTGGTAAAATCACCATCCCCTGTCCTGTGTAGCATGCAAAAGACTAGATTTCATAAAGTGAGAAGGAGACAGCTAAAAGACAAGTGGCAGCTGACCAGGAAGGCATTTTCATCATACACTCCACCATCGGTGGTAGTGAACAAGTACCACTGGCTGAGCTCCAAAGGCGGCAAAGGCAACTGAGACATGGTCTTTGATCTCCAGGGGCTCAACGTTTCACTGGACACAGAAGTGAGCAATGCCAGGTAACCACTACTGCACAGAGTTAGTGGCAAGGACATGCACAAAGCTGACAGGGGTGGGTTTGCCACCTGCAAAGACTTCCCAGAGCCTTGAGCTGTACCTTAAAGAGTCAAAGACGGAACAAAGAACCAGTGAAGCCTCCTGCAGAAGAGAACTGCCTGGGCTTGAAGAGGGGAGAGGCAGGGAGACCGCAGCTGGGACTCCTGCCTCAGATGCCACGCTAAGGAGCACCAGCCACGGTTTCGCCCAGAGGCTCCAAGGAGCCCTCGAAGAATCTCAGGCATAATGAGGACTTGGTTTGCATTTTAGAAGATCATGATGACACCGATGCAGCAAATAGATTTGAAAAGGTTGAGTCTGGAGTCAGGAAGATCACTCGAAAGCGACCATATCTATTTGGGTGAGAGTAGAAAAAATATTTCAAAAAAAAACCAAACTGGACAAATGCATTAACCCGGGAGAAAGGGGAAAAAGAAAATGGAAAACTACTCATCAGATCAAATTAGCGGAGCCAGTGATTAAATTAGACACAGAGGAAGGGTGAAGGATGACGGCCCCGGACTCCTGGCCCCTGGGAGGATGACAAGTCCGTGCATGAACATAGAGCACATGGGGGGATGGGGGGAGAGGAGGAGACAACTTTGGTTTTCAGCATATCTACTTTGAAAACCCAAAATGCAAAACATTCAAAAATAAAACACATCACAGGAGATTAACTGGTCTGGGATTAGAACTTGGAGGAAAAAGATCTTTTTAAAAATATATTTAGGGAATTACTGTTTTTCATGAAGTGTCATTTTTTGTGCCCTTAACAAGGGAGACAGTCCAGTCAGATGAGCCGGGGTAAATATTGTATTCTGTATCCTGGGCTGGGGTGTCTAACCTCTTGGCTTGTCTGGGCCACTTTGAAAGAAGAGTTGTCTTGGGCCACAAATTAATATACAAACACTAACAAAAGCTGATGAGCAAAAAGAAAAAAAGGTCTGGGCATAATTATTGTGATGTCTGCCACCACAGAGAAGCTAAAAAGTCCTCAATATTTCTAATTATGCAGCAGCCCATTCAAAGAGTCTTTTAAAATACTGGAGCAGGTCCCAAATTTGTAATCACTAGTATAGAAAATGGGAATATCTAAGTAATAAAATTTCTTGGAGCTTTTTGATGTCTTTTATTATAAAAGTTAAAAAAAAAAAGGGCAATGTGAAACTAGTAGGATGTTAGACATTGTATTTGAGAAACTAATCCATCAATATCTGGTGCCATGGAAGTAGTTGCAATTCTCAGTGAGTTCTCTAGGCGCTCACCAGGTATTTTGGCTCTAATTTTACTCTTAATGAGCTTCATCCTTGAAAATAGTTTCCCGCAAAAGTAGGTGCTGCCAAAAAGCAATGACTTGAATAGGGTGTGATCGTGAAGCGAGAGATATTTGTCTCTAGGAAGACAGTGTCTATAATGTCCAGTCAAGAGACACAATCACATTTTTCTATAAGTTAAATGTCAGATTGCAGCTGTATGCATTCTCTGTGAAAATTGGCAAGTAACATATTTATGTTCACTGAAAATGGAGTCACAAGTGCACCAAAATATGATGTTTCCAGAAATATGGAACTCTGTTTTCAAATTCTTGTATCAAACTGAAAAGCAAGGCCACATATTTTTCACTCTTCACAAGACTGTGTTTAAAATGCTTAAAATTATTGGCCTTAATTTGACCTTGTTGTAATTTCAGTTTCATTTAGAAGCTGCTGTGGTTTGAAAGATTGTGTTTAAAACTTGGTTTTCACCTTGGAGACACATGTTTAACTCATTTAAATGAGAGACCAATGAACTCTACTAAAAATGCTGAATCCATAAGCCACTTTTTTCATTGTCAAGTTCTGGCACAAACTTGGTTTTTGATAATAAAACAATTTGATAACATGTCACAAATCATAAAAGCTTTTTGACATTTGGCTTGGACTTAGCTATCGTACTTCTGAAAAGTAAATGACGTCGCCATCAATACTTTCAAGGAATTCCTGGAATAGGCGATTACGAAATACTAGTCTTGATGACGATTTGCATGACGTTATCTATTTTTAAAGTTTTGCACATAAATTTCCTGGATCTATTATGCAATGATATTTCATCAAACATGAGTTTGGGGTGGCAATTGCATCATCTTCTATTAATTTTACAAGTCTCTCTCTTTTACCTGCCATTGCCTGGGCACCATCAGTAACATATCAGATATATTGACAATGGACAAAGAAAATGTTTTTAACATTTTTTATTGCTTTGTATAAACCTCTTGATTTAGTTGTGTCTTTTAATGGCACTAAAGAAATAATTTCTTCAATGATTTTATATTCATCGTTGATGCCTCTAATAGAAATGGCAGGTTGAGCCGTATCTACAGCATCAGGGCTACCATCCGTTGCCAAGGCGTAACATTTTAAATTAGCAGCTTTACTCTAAAACTTTTTTCAATAGATTTTCCAGTTTATTACATTTGCCTGGCTGTAGGCTGATGAGACGAACTGATTTTAGAAATAACCCCCTTCTTTTCAGGGCAAATTATATCTGCCATGCTTTCCATACATTCTTTAATAACGTCACCATCAGTAAATGGTTTTGATTTTTTGCTATTAAATATGCTGCCACAAATATACCTTTCATAGTGGAATCCATCTGAGTTGTAACTTTAAAAAAAATTTATTGAAAAGACAGACTTTTTTCAGTCCCACTAGTTTGTACTTTATGACACAATCCTTCATACACATCGAATTTGGCAGTGTGTTTTTGCATATAATGCCTTTTCAAATTATAGTCTTTGAAAATGTACACAAGTTCCCTACGAATTAAGCAGATTGCCATACTATTTGTCACCATTAAAAAGTAGTCACCTGTTCACTTTTCATTAAATCATCTTCCTGCATCAGTAATTTTTCTTTTTGAGGGTTCCGTTTTCTTTTGAGGTATTGTAGAAGCCTCATTGAGATTAAAAAAATAATCATAGATAAGGGACTATATTTGCTTGTATTATGAAAATTAATAGACAGAAAAATAGCAAGCAAGGTTGGGTCCTTCCATGTCTTGGCTGCTGATGAAGGGCCAGACAGAGGTGGATTGTAAAGCGCGGTGGGTGATGTGTGAGGTGCCACCAAGGTGTGGAAGTACCTTAGTAACCCAATGAGAATGCTCACCTGACTTCAGTAACAAACACAGCTAACGTTGCAATGGGAGGCTGAAATGCTATTGATAATCACTGCCTCCCCAAGCCACCACGACCACACGTAACCTCTGATTGTGTCAACTGGACTGTCTACACTGGGAAGATAACTCACTGGAGGCCACACACTGTGTAAAACTGAAGTCATGCATTCGTACAGATAGCGCGACTGTACGCATGTTTATTTTACGTGCCATTGTGATGCCACATTGTTGTATACAAAGTTCACACTTGAAACCGTGCAATGGAGTTCCACCAAAACATCACAGAAAAATCTCATCGTGTTTTAAGTAACTCTACAGGGTACTGCGGCTTGGACACCTCTGTCCTAGACTGTCCCCTATTTCGGGATTAAAGATCTGCTGTCGCCTAAAGCTCCAAGAAATACTGCAAGTGAGGCATCTGCTTAATTTCATGTTGCTCAAACTTACCCTTTTTCCAATGACCAAACAGATGTTGATATTGGGAGGCACAATTTTAGAAATACTAATGATAGGAGGGTAGACGTGTAGCAGGTAAGGACAGAACCGTGGCAATATCCTCTCTTGCCACCTCTTCCAGCCACCTGAGCCTGTCCTTCTGCTATGGTGCTAATGGCCACCAAAGGAGGGCTCTGGCTATTTCTGCCTCATTTTGGATCATCACGGGGGACCAGCCTTACTTTCCTGCTGACCTTGTGTATTAAGCAAGCTGCATTGATTGAACAATTACTCAGTGGTCAGCACTGCAGCTGGAAAGACACAGGGCTCAGTGGACTCCAGACCTTCGAGTCACCCAGTTCCCTGTACCTTCTGAGCTTTGTCTCTCCTCTTCTGGGTTAGGCCTAGACTAAAGTAGAAAAATACCGGTTAACTCTTGACAGGGGCTGCAAGCCCTCAACAAAATGGAGTAAGTCTGGTTCACTCCCAAGATAGATGGGAAAGTGCTCACTAACTTCTTGCTTGACTAACTCCTGGGCCTGGGAAATGAACCAGTTGTCCCCAAACTAACCTTTAGACAATACCAGGTAGAAAGAATACTGAGACAAAGATGTATAGAGGAAAAGTACTGGAACTAAGCTGTATGAAAATATTAAACAAAGATGTATGATGGATAGCTAACTAACTGCAAAATTCTGCTTCTGTACAATGCTTGCTTGCTACACCCTCCCCTAAATGCAACTGGACAGCCTGAGTGCCAACCAGGATGCAGACCAAGCCTTAAAAACCTGACTCCTTAAGCACTCGGGGCTGCTCTCAGAAACCCCATGTTGGGACACTGAGGCAGTCGCCAGCTGGCTCTCCAATAAAAGGACTGTGCTGTAAATTCGGCTTGTTTGGCAGTGTGGTCTTCGTGGAACTCCTGGGCACAGCATTCTGACCTCACCCGCCTCCGGACTGTCTTCTCAGGCTTACTTCCCTGGTCCTTTCCCTCTCCCAGCTGTCCGGGTTCATACCCCAACTCTGATTCAGAGCCCCAGAACCCAAATCTGTGAGTTGCTCTGCCTCACCTTTGGACAATTCCCACAGAGATCATAACATCTATGTTGTGAGAGTGGAGGGAGAGAAACGTGGAAACCTGTGGTGGGGGGGAGGTATTCTGAGAGGTAAGAATAAAACCAAAAGATCGTGTAAGTCAAAACAGGAAAGCATTTTGAAGAGACTGCTCAACAAGATCTGATATCCAGTGAGCCTAGAAAGGCAGCCACAGCATCTAGCTGTCCGGGATACCGTCAGGGACGCTCAGGAGTAGAATTCTGGAGAAGGAATGGACACAGAAGTCATCCTCCTTATGGACGGCTCAGAAAGTGCATGAGATGAAGAAAATGACCCAGTGCAAACTTCTCTTTCTGGAAGTATCGTTCTGAAATTAAGGGTAAAAGAAGGCCATGGATAAAGAAAGAGGGACAAAAGAAACTGTCCAGATGAGAGAGGTTGGAGCATATTGCGCTAAAGGAGGAAGAATAAATAGAGAGGGAAAGTTGGAAACACAGAGGCCGTTAAGGAGTGGGGTCCCTGCGAAGCCCAGAGGATGGGGTCCTGAGCTCAGCTGAGACCCCGGGCAGGACGAAGGGCTCTGAGGCTGGAAGGGAGGACGAGGAGGGCTGCATATTAGTTTCCTGCAGCTGGTACTATAAATTGAGTGCACTTAAAACAGTGCATTCCTAGTCCCAGTTATTGGGAGGCTGAGGCAAGAGAATCACTTAAGCCCAAGAGTTTGAGGTTGCTGTGAGCTGTGATGCCACAGCACTCTACTGAGGGCAACATAGTGAGACTCTGTCTCAAAAAACAAAACAAAACAAAAACAGTACATTCCTATATTACATCACAGTTCTGGAGGCTGGAAAGTCCAGGTGTCAGTAGGGACACGCTCTCCCAAGGCTGCAGGAGAGAATCTTTTCCATGCCTTCCTTGTAGCTTCTGGTGTCACTGCAACCCCCAGTGTGCCGCGGATGGTTCTGGTTGTATGTCTCGAATCGCCACCTCCATTATCACGTGCTGTTCTCCCCTTATGTGTTTCTGTTCTAATTTCTCCTTTCTGTATGGATCCCAGTCATTGAATTCAGGGCCTACACTATGCTGGTATGACCTCCTTTTAGCTTAACTGATTATATAAGCAATAGTCTTACTTCCAAATAAATGCACATTCTGAACTATTGGGACACGATTCAACCCATAGCAGGCTGTATCTCTGTGTTTCAGGGAATCAGCCACTGGAGTTGATGGAGAGGTGATTCATTCCTTGTCACTTGCTTCCCAGCCCCCAGTAATATTCTGATATTAAGCTACATGCTTGTCTTTTCTAATAACTCCCTCTTGCCCTCTGTGACCTTCTGTCTGATTCCAGGCAGAGCTGAAGCAGTCTGCCTTCACCCTCGCTGTTTGTAGAAAAGCAGATGAAAACTGTGCAACAGAGGGGGAAAAAGCAATTTTTAGCTTCTGACTTTCAAATTAGACTTGAAATTCCCAGCAGAGGCAATACTGGTGAGCATGGGGTTGTGAGTCCAACAGAATCACTGTAGTTTATGCCATTGATAAGACTGGGAAGGATCAATGACTTATTAAGCTAAGAACCCATGTTTGGGCTCCAGACTTGATTAAGATCACGCCGCCTGGAGGGGGAGAAGGCAGCTGGAGAGAGACAAGGGAGGGAGGTGCCCTGCTCCTGCTCCAGCACCAGCCCTACCCCACCACCTTCATTGCATTGGGCTTCCACATGTGATTAGGATGGAAGCAGCCTCCACTAACACAAATAATAACAACAATAATAACAAAAGCTGAAAACCACTGGTCAAGGCCAAACTGCACATTTCTAAGGTCCCGTACAGGAGCAAATATTTGTTGATAGATGCGCCAGGATAGGGATGCAGATTTTCTGATTTCCAATAATTTCTTCGAATTTCTGATAGTGGTGACTGCCTACTTTTTCTTAGTGGCAGCAAGAATGGAGACTATCAGCTTAGAACCAGTCCAAAGGCAGAGGTTTAACTTTTTCTTGTGTATGAAGGATGAAAAGTTGAACAAAACTCTAAGAAAGCCAAAATCTCTTAACTAAATCTTCCCTCTTCTTTGGCTGGCCTACTGACCAAAGCTGGGAAAAAATTCTACTGAGAAGGCCAATGTTTATTTTTAATAACAGATAACGGTTTGAATGTCTAGTACATGATAGCCACTGTATATTTTATAAGCATGAGTGCATTTAACACTCAAATAATCCAATCATGGAGGTCTTACTTTCGTTTCACAAATGAGGACACAGGATCAGAGTCATGAAACAACTTACTGAAGGTCACCTAGCCAGGAAGCTGGACTGTATTCAAACCTGGGGGTCTGCTGGACATCAAAGTGGTCTCCTAACATCTGGTGCACGTGTACTGTCTCTCCACATCCGTGGATAACAGCGATTATCAGAGAGAAATGTGAGGAAAGGAATTGCCATTAAGGACCTACTATGTGCTGGGCACTGTGCGTTTGCAGCTACTATCTCATTTCTAGTGCTGAGAAATTCCAGCTATGCCTAACTTCAGTCTTCCTGGAAGAGAGCTCAGGTTTCCGAAAAGCACCAGATTGGTCTATGGATCAGTGATTTCACTCAATTTACACCTAATGAGACTCATGTAACTAATTCTGCCTCTCTGATGCTCAGATTACATTTAAAGTTACAAAATGAAGTCCAAGTTCTTAATCTGGCTCTTGCAACTTGGGTAGTCTATTTCTCCAACATTACTTAGTGTGTATCCCTGACCCCTACAACCCAATCAACATCTTCCTTCTGATCTGCACACATTTTTCTGGGTCCCCTGTGATTTGTCACGTTCAAATTTGCCTGCGGCTAGCTCCATGTAGCAGTCACCTTTCCTCCAGTAGTGGGGTGTGTTGAGGGCCAATTCACTCTTTAATGCCCATTCCCCCAAACACCTCATACAGTGTCTGAAAGCTGTGTGAAAGCTCAATGAGCCTTAGCCAAATGGATTACAAAAAACTTAAAGACATTGCTCTGGATTCATGGAAAGAGAGAAAAACATAATCAAAGAGCCCTGGTTTAGGGGAGCTTTCACTATCAGCAAGCTCAGACCATGCACGCTTCCTTGAAGCAATGTCAACATGGTTGGAAGGATGGAGTGTGAAGCAGATCACCTGTCAGATTCTTTGGTTGCAAGCAACAGAGACCAATGCTAGCTGGTGTGAGCACAGGGAATATTTATTGCAATGATACCCACATACTCAACAACATTATCTGCAAGACTGACCTATAAGGTCTGAAAATTAAGTTCTCAAGCTCCTCCTAGAAAAAGTGCTACATACCTCATTGTTGAATATCACTATAATCACCTTCAAAGTACTCCCCGTGGGAAGCTGTGTACTGATGCCAGCACCTAGTCCATCCTTCAACAGATGGTGGTATTGTGTGTTTTTGTGTGCCTTCGAGAGAATGTTGGAGCTTGAATTAGACCAACGAACAAATATTTTTAAATTTCTTGTTAAACTTGGCAAGAGTGGAAGTGAAATCAGGGAGGTGTTAGTCCAAGTTTATAGGATTAATGCCTTGAAGAAAATGGCAGCGTACAGATGGATTAAATGTTTTCCTGAGGGGAGAGAAAGCATCACTGATAAAGAGAGAGTAGAGTGGCCATTAATGAGCAGAATTGATGAAAACATTGCAAAAAGTCATCAAATTGTGCATCAAATTTGTCAGCTCACTGAGAAGCATACTGGACCAAGTAAACATCAATAGAGAATTAGGAAAATCTTAAGTGAAAATTTTGGCCAATAACTCGTAGCTCTGCCATCATGACCATGCACCAGCTTGCACAGCACTGTCTATAAGGGAGTTTTTAGCCAGTAAACAAATAACTATGTTGGAACACCCTCCCTACTCACCTGATCTGGCCCCCAATGACTTTTCTCTTTACCCAAAGATAAAGAAAATATTGAAAGGAAGATATTTTGATGACATTCAGGGCATCAAGGGGAATACGATGATAGCTCTGCTGGTCATTCCAGTAAGAGAGTTCCAAAATTGCTTTGAAGGGTGGACTAGGCACTGGCATTAGTGCAAGCACCTCAAAGGTGACCATAGTGATATTGAACAATGAGGTATGTAGCACTTTTCCTAGGAGGAGTTTGTGAACTTCATTGCCAGACCCCCTGTGAGGACAACAGCCATTTGACTGTCAGGGCCTAGAATTAGTGAACTCCTGACTATTCTCTACCTTTTGTGTTCCTCCATTTAAAAGTCAAAGTTCTGAGACAGCACAACTAGCCTAACTAGGGTCACATGCTCAATCCTCGGTGCAGACCACGTGTCTGGCATAATTAACCTCCATGTATCCCTTTGCTTCCAGAATGACAGACTGGACAGCTGAGTGTTACTTGAGAGTGATTTGGACATTTTGAGTGCTTTGCATCTTCTAAATCTACCAGATATCCCTGTTTCAATTGTCAGGGCCTCACTTTTTTTTTCTTTGAGACAGATTCTTACTGTCCCCCAGCTACCCACAGCAGCCTCAAACTCCTGGGTTCAAACAATCCTTCTGCCTCAGCCTCCTGAGTGGCTGGGACTACGGGCATGAGCCAATGGCTGAGCCTTGCCCCACTCTGCTGTAAATGCATCAGCCTTCCCACAGTCCCGGCACAGCTGTGTACAGCACAGGCATTGTCATTCATCAATCCATGGGCTCAAACTCTGAGTCTGATCTTCTGCTATTTCAGTTGTGAAATCACAAGAATTAGGGGATTCTTTTGGCACTGCCACAAAACCTCCCAAGTTTCCCTCCCTTTCCGGAGGGTAGAATCTAAGGCCTTGAGCTTTGGTTACAGTGCTTACAGCCCTGCAGTGCTGAGAGCCCCGTGCTCCACCGGCTGTGTCCGTGGTTCCCAGTCACGGATGGCAGGAAGCACCTCTGGCTTACTTAATAATACTTACTAAGAAGATAATAAGAAATTTACAAAATTAGCTGGAAGACTGCAAAACCAGACATTGAGACAGGCTGAAAACCAGATCAGGAACAACTCAATCCTCCGGGATGGGGACTGGAATCTGCTTTACATCATTTTGCTCTGGTCCAAACACTATCAAGGGGAGACCCGGGAGCAGAGCTCAGGCAAGTGCCAGCCCTTAGCTGAGCTAAGGCGAGGGAGAAAGGCTCTGGCAACAGGGGCAACAAGGGACCCCTCAGCTTCTCTTGTGGGAAGGAATCTGAGCGTTGTTAGGAAGTAGAAATTGACATTAAGTGGTTAAAATTTTAAACACCAACTGTCTGTTGCCGGCTCTTTGACCGAGAACGTCTCTCAGAGACAGCAACTCCACCCCTCTCTGCCCTGACCAGGATCCTGTGGGTCCAGATCCAGACTGGCGTTCCTGGTGAGAGAGAGAGTCACGGAGCTGCTGACACTTACTTTTCTAAGTCTGGTCTTGCCTGAAATGAAATCTCCAGGCGTCTGCATATGTGGCTCCTGGTACTGGTTTAGCTGTGATTTAATTCTCTAACTTTGGTTTTCACCATAGGCTGGTGTAATAGAAAGTGCTTTGGAGACATTGTCTCCACTGTGTGATTTCCTTATATTAAGGACTAGTTTATTTCTTGGAGTTGAGAACTAAAAAATGTTTCTGAAAGTTAATGGATAACTGCCTCTTCAGTAAGGCCGTGGCACACTTCTAACCCATCCTGGGCACCCATTTTCCCCTCCAAATACCTTTTGAACAGTTATTCTCCCAAACCGTTTGGACTGTAATCGATGCACACACACCCCATGGCCAGGGGAAGGTTGGTGGTTCCCTGTCTGTGATTTGAATTTTTAGGAGAGACCAAGGTTGGGTAGGGTTGGACTTCCCTTCCTTCCCGAGGTGGATGGGACCTTCCTGCTACTCCACCTGCTTCTTCAGTTCCAGATCTGCCCCTCCCCCACCCATTTCTGTGTCTGTTTCCGCGGGCCCCGTTACTGCTCCAACACATCCCCTGTCGCTTACGTTAGCTGAAATCTGTTATTAGCAACCAAATACCACTTACTGAGAAAGCACAGGCATGGAAAACGTGATTGTGCTTTGGCTTCTGGATTGTGTTTTGCTGTTCTTGTTTTGTTGTCTTTAATTGCTTAATTGTTTTCCCATAATTCAGCTAACGAAGCAATGTAGTGCAAAATGTGTGGACTCTGGGATCAAACTCTCCCAGGTCAAGTTCCTGCTCTGCCACTTACTAGACGTAAGACTTGGGAAAACCAACCTCTCTTAGCCTCAGCTTTTCCCATCTGTAAAATGGGGACATTAACGGTTACCTCAAGGAATTCGGCCCACAAGAAAGGAGAAAATATACAAAACACCTGAAATAGTAGGAACTCACTATCATTAAGATTATTATTATTGCTGGCAGTGGGTAATGTGAAAGAATCTGTATTTACCTCCAGAGTAGTGTTTTTCCAACCATGCTTGGCAAGGCTTTGGATTGTTCCAGCAGCCCTTGGAAGGCTATTCAGGGTAAACATGGGAAGGAGGAAGGGGACACGCTCAGTTCACAAGCATAGGGCTCCCCAGTAAATGCTTCACCGTGTAGGGAGTGGGCAAAGCATTGGTGGAGGGCAGACACCTCACATGATGGCTCATGGGCCAAACTGGACCCGCTGCCTGTGTTTGCAAATAAAGTTTGATTGGAACACAGCCATGCTCTTCATGTTTTTTTATGGCTGCTTTTGTGCTCCAGCAGCAGCCCTGAGTAGTTGTGACATAGACTGAGCAGCCTATGAAGTGTGAAGTACTTACTGTCTGGCCTTTTACAAAAAGGCCTGCCGGTCCGCATTAGCAGGTGTGTTCAGAGGGAGCTGGGTGCAGGTGTGATTATTCTGTCTCCATGAGGTATGTGTTTCCAAACAGATTTACCTCCTCTGAGCCGCCCACACAGGGGCCCTCCAGGATCTACACTTCGTTGCCCCCGAGCTTTGTTCTGGCCCACCTCCACCCCTTCCTCCCCATCTCCTCCCCAGTTCTGCACCCCAGCTTCACTGCTCGTCGGCGCCTTTTCCCGTCATCTCCCCTCTAGACTGGATGCAATTTGTGCCTTTCTCTTCCACCTTCTTCCTGATGATTCTGAAGCTCTGATCCAGCTCACCTGAGCAACGCCTTCCTCCTTGGACCTGGCCCTGAGGACTCTCCGTCTGTGCAGACCCCATCCATGCTCCTCAACATCCACGATTCCCAGACCCATAGCTCATGGCTTCCTTCTTCCAGGCTCTGTCTACAGAGCAGGGATTACACCCCCACCCCAGGAGCAGCCCTTACCAATTTCTGGTGGGAGTTGGTGGACGAGGACCCCAGATTCCTCACCCCTCTAGACACATCTCTGAGGTGTGTTCTTTACCATTTCCCAGAGAGCCCCTGCTGAACTGAGCCTGAACCACCCCCAGTGTGACTTCCCGGGGCTGTCCTTCCCTCCCCTGTCTCACTCCCCCAGTATATCACTGCTGTGGATCATGCCCCAGATAAATGATTAATATTCTCATCCTTGTCTCAAATCCTGCTTGTGGAATAACTCACCCTGAAACTCTTACCCTAGCTCTCCTCAGGCCCACCCCAACCTCACGGGGCCCACTCTTAAGTCAGAACTAGATTTGGAATTTTTTTTTTTTTTTTGGCCGGGGCTGGGTTTGAACCTGTCACCTCTGGCATATGGGGCCGGCGCCCTACTCCTTTGAGCCACAGGCGCCACCCTAGATTTGGAAATTTTATAATCGGGGGCTTCTGAAAAGTCAGAAGAGGCCACATATTATATTGTTTCATTTATATAAAACACCCACAATAGCCAGGTCCATAGAGAAAGTCCATAGATAGGAAGCAGATTTGCAGTTTCCACAGGCTATACGTGGGAAGGAGCAGAGAAGGACGGCTTAATGGGTACAGATTTCTGTTTGGGGTAATGAGAAAGTTCCAGGAGTGGTAGTGATGGTGGCATACATTGTGAATATAATTAACACTACTGAACTGCACCCATTTATATGGTTAAAATGGTAAATTTTATTGCTGTGTGTATTTTACCTCAATTTTTAAAGTCTGTGAGAAAGCCAGATGGCGGCGTATCACTACATTTCAGGTACAGAAGAAACTCTGCGTGTATTGGTTTCTATCTAGAAGGTCACCCACGGTAACCTTTGGGATTCCTCCCTTTCCCCAGATGTGCTTCCCTGTCCCCAGCCTCGCATCGCCGGGCTGGAAATCGTGCATCCCACTTGCTGGGGCTGTGCACACCCCCGTGGAGCCCTAAGAGTCCAGCTGGCCAGCCTGTGTCATTCCCAGAGCCAGAGGCAGGGAGCCGTGTCCACAGAAGCCTGTGGCCCTCGGACAGATGGGAATACCCTCTCTATTTGAACTCCACACCACTTGGCTGCCCTCACATCCACACCCCGAGGGTCAATTTGGAGGCTAATGACACCCATATGGGCGATGCTAGCACAGAAAGTGGGCACAGCTGTTGGGTTTGCTGGAACCAGATGTTCAGCTGATGATCTTTGTCGGCTGAAGATGAACTTGTCTGAAGTGGTGTTCACAGGAGACTGCTTGCTGAGAAAATCCTGCTCTGTTTTAGAAAATGGTTAAGTCTCATTAAGCCGAAAATAGAGGGCCTGAGTTTTAAGGGGCTTGGGAACACCCAGACAGAGACTATGGTTTTGAAAAGCAGAGGTCACCCACTGGGGGGTGGGGTGTGGTTTTCAGATCTGTTTCGTTTGGCCTTCACAGCATTTTTAAAACATTAATCGTCATCACTTGCAAATTTCTCATGCAGGCACAGGCTCCTACCTCTCACACTGGGTGTACTTTTCCATTTCAGGTCACCTGCCTGCCCAGAGCAGGCAGCGAATGTGGTGTTTGTTTCCACAGTTTAACAACTCTGAGGCATGACGTGATTAAATGGCCTCTGCTGAGCAGCCGCCCTGTGTAGAGCGCACACAGGCAGCATACTCATGTCTTGTCTCTGTTCCTCTAAAACAAGCTCCCACTCAAAGCACACAATGACTTCTTTTTATTTCTTTATTTTTGCAGTTTTTGGCTGGGGCTGGGTTTGAACCCGCCACCTCCGGTATATGGGGCCGGTGCCTTACTCCTTTGAGCCACAGGTGCCGCCGGTACAATGACTTTTTTTTCCACAAAGGAGTTCTGAAACCCTCACCCATTGCTGTAGGGTGCAAAGAATGCAGCCATCACAGACAGTACAGGGAGTCAGGGGCAGGCAGGGGAGGGACCCTGGGGATCTTGGCCACAATGGTTGTTAGCGGTCTGTTAGGAGGAAACAGAATCTTCATAGGTCTCAATGAATATCACCTCATCCCTGGAGATGGGTCTTTGAGTGAGGACACAGCAGACACTAGCACTTCACCAAACCTGAGGGCCCTTTCCTCCTGATTCCTCAGGCAGCCCACATGTCCCCATTTCCTGGCCTCCTTTGCACTATGGAGGAAATTTGCGGCTGAGATGCAGCCAGCAGGGCAGATGTGAGCCGTTTCTTACCCACAATGCTCCTTCCTCTTGCCCTTTCCATGGTGACGAGAAGAGGAGCTGAGGCCTTGGTCGAACGCAGGTCTGCAGCGTGGAGGAAGGGCTGTGGATTTCTGGGTCACTGCTGGGAAGGGCTCCAACAAGAAAACAACTGCACTGGACTGTTGAATGGGTGGGAGATAAACTTGTTTTGGGTCAAATCACTGAAACTCTGAGGTCGTCTATTACAGCAATTAGCCTATCCTGTTACATTGTGCATGAAACTCGGTGCCTAAAGTAAGAGGGGAAACATGTGTAGAGGCCAAGAAAAATGCAGGCAAAGAGGAGAGCTTCCAGATGGGATCACACGTAACTCTTGGCCGTATTGGTTACTAACTCTTACCAGGCCCCACTGAAGTGTGCCGGAGACTCCACACAGCCACTGCATCTACTGTAGGTGCCTCAAACACCACTGGGCCTGCCAGGGCACGTGGCCCAGGAGCACAGCCTCCCACAACCTGCATCCTCAGAGCTCTTTCTTTCTTTCTTTGGGCCCCACGAGAAACTGTCAGGTTTCAGAGTCACCTGATAAAGTGGGTCACCAAAATAGCCCCAAGTGTGGTATACGCTACCTCCAAAATCAAAGAGACTCACCAATACTGTGTCTTTTTGTTGGTAGTAGGGTGAGCGGAGAGCAAACCTGTTCCTTAGCAGGGAAGGGATGTTCTGGCGTGGCCCTTGCCTTTGGACTCCTGGTACCTTCACCAACATGTCAGGCCCTTAGATCTTCGCAGAGTTTATCTTCCACCCTGTAGCAGGCATGATTTACTGAAGCATCAGGGTTCTGCCCAGTTACTTCTATCCCAAGTTCAATTAGCATGATGTCATCAATATTGTAGAGTAGCTTCATGGTCTGTGACATGTCAGGTTGATGAGGAGCCCCTCAAGCTATGCCGTCACAGAGAGGAAGAGAGTTAACTTACGACCTGGGGCAGTCGTAGTATAGAAAGTATACTTCTATCCTTCTCCTGTAAATGCAGACTCCCTCCCTAGTGACTGGGGAATTGGGGGAACACATTCACCAGATCAGAGGCTGAGTGTGATCTTAACCAGTGAAGGAGCCACGTTGAGCCTGGCTGGTGTGACTGGGGCCATCCCTGGTTAAGTTTATCTACCCCTATCTGTTATGAGCCATCTGGCTGTTTCATGAGCTAAACAGGTGAACTGAATGGGCAGTTTCAGCAATCATGGCCTGAAATGGCCCACCACCATTTTTTAAGGCTTGAGTTCTCAAACTTCAAAGTTCATAGGAGTGACCTGACAGGCGAATTAAAATGTGGACGGCTGTGCCCCAGCTCAGAGTGTTCAATGTGAAGGTCAGGAGCAGGACCTGTGAATTTGCTTTTTTAGAAAGTTTCCATGTGATGCTGATTCTATGGGGCCAGGGACCAATAGAAAATCACTGCTTTAAGTCTTCATTAAAGACCTTTCTTTCTTAATTTTTTTTGGAGGGGGAGAATACACTATCTTTTCTGATTTATTAGCTTTTTTAGAGACTTGGGGGACATTTCAGAGGATTTATTTGGCCCTTTCTATTATGATGGTTCTTATTCTAAGGTTAAGAAACCAAGATGAGAGTGGTATCAGCTGCTAGTATATCCTAATTATGTGCTGGGGACCAGGGATGCAGTGATTCATGGGGCCCAGTCTGAGAAGATGTGGGTCAGGCTTCATCTATCCCCTGATTTCTATAAACTTCTATTCTGATAAGTAGCTGCAGGTCCTTCTGGGGGAGAATTAGAGGAATATTTACTGGAGTGCTTACAGTAGAGTCCTCTAGAGGACATGGTCTCACCCTTAGTTAATAAACTCTGGGTTTGTGGAATGGTTTGAATTGAGAAACTATGAAAGACCATGACTTTCCATCATGATAATCAATATCGATGTTCTACTCTAGATTTTATGTGTTTGTTTTTGTTGATCACGTTGAGTCAGCTTAATCAGTTGCAAGCAAAGTTTATAAAGCAACAGAGGAAGGAAGCACTCAGATCACAGTTAGCAAGGCACCGAATAGGGGATGAGGAGGAAGAGGGAGGGCAGGGAAACTTGGTAAAGGCTAAGGGAGAAGCAGAGCAGCAGGTGAAGGAGGACTTGGAGTTGAAACAAATTTGATTTTGTTCTTAAAAGAAGGAAGTTGTGTGAAAACATTTGTGTTCTGCATTTAGTAGGTTTCACCTGTCCCTTCTAAGTGTGATCCCACCCTTTACCCTTTCTCCCTCACCCTCCTCTCCCCTCCCTTGCCCCTTTCCCTATATTCTTGTGCTATAGTTGGGTTATAGCCTTCGTATGAAAGCTATAAATTAGCTTCATTGTAGGGCTGAGTACTGGATACTTTTTCTTCCATTCTTGAGATACTTTGCTAAGAAGAATGTGCAAGAAAATCCCATGAAGGTTATGTCGAACAGTTGGATGAAAATATTTTAGATTGTATATGAAGCCCGCACACTGTACCCCATGATTGCATTAATGTACACAGCTATGATTTAATAAAAAATAAAAATTAAAAAAAAAAGGAAGTTGATCATGTCCATACCCTGAAGCGAGGGTCAAGGAGCTGGTGAGTAGAGGTGGAGTGTGGGTCCTGTGTGCAGAGCAGGGCAAAGGCATGAGAATTGGGGTGCAGATGGAGGGACATCTTGGATAAGAGGACACGTGCCTTGTCCATTGGTGAGAAAAAGGGGGTGAGGAGGAAAATACAGATACATTTCTAGGCGAAGAAGATAGGAAGTGGGATGGTAGCTCATAGCACCCATGCATAACATGCAAAAGTCAGAGAGAAGAGGGCCCAGGATGAATCCCTGGGGACAGTGGCCTGCTTGCGATACACAGCAGAGACAGAGACAGAGACAGAGACAGATGCTGAGCAAGGGGCCTGGGAAGGAGCATAGAGGGGCAGGATGGGAACCGGCCCAGTCTTCCAGAAGATTGTAAGTGTCGTGTTCAGTAGAGTCGAATGAGACTGTGAATGTTAGCGCCAGAATGCGGGTGGGGTGGGAGTGGGGGGCAGAAAAGAAAGCTGGAAGGTTATGAAGGACCTTCATGAATATCCAGGTGTCAGGGGTTACGGGATGTCCCGCTTCTCAGAGGCAGCACTGGTCCCACCACCCCATCTATGATTGATCTTCCTCCTTGTATCGGAGCTGCACTCTCTTCTCGGCCACTTGACCACTGCTCCTCCTTCCCTTCCCTGGCTCTCCCACCTCCTCCTCCCCGTCCCACACCAGGGATCTCTGTTCCCCAGGATGGACCCCTTCGCTCTCCTCACCGGACCTCGACCACCGCCCACAGGCCAATACTTAACTCAACTGAGACCCAAAGCCCACCAGAGGCCCATTCTGGGGAAGAGGAAGGGGGAATTGATAAGTGCACACATTTAAAGGAAAGAAAATTCTACACAGAGATGAGAGCTACACAGTAAAAACCGAGCAAGGGGTTGCAGTGACAGAGAGTGGCATCAGTAGTTTAGACGACATGGTTGGCTGTGAGTCGTATGAGGGAAGGCGGTTGGCCTTGGGAAGATACACGGGAAGAGTTCTTAGTAACTGCCCAAATCAAACCCTGAAGGCTGGAAAAGGCTTGGTGAGTTCAAGAGACAAAGAGGAAGGCGGAGTGGTGGGAGCCCAGGAAGAAGGCGGACAGGGAGCTGTGAGGAGCAGCGAGAGGAAGGCGGGGACGGGCCACCTGCCATGCTGGGACTCACACTTTCTACCTGTCTGATCAGCCACTGGAGGATTCCAACATCGGGTTGTTATAGTCCAATGCACGTTTCTGCTGTATTCTCATGTATGTTTTTTTTTTAAATTTTTTTTTAATTTTTGTTAAATCATAATTGTGTACATTGGTGCAATCATGGGGCACAATGTGCTGACTTCATATACAATCTGAAATATTTTCATCAAACTGTTTAACATAGCCTTCATGGCCTTTTAGTCACTATATGAAGACATTTATATTCTACATTTAGTAATTCTCACTTGTACCCTTCTAAGATGCACCATATCTCACCTATGTTTTTTTTATTGTCTTTATTATTAAATCATAGCTGTGTACAATAGTGCAATCAAGGGGTATGATGTGCTGGTTTCATATACAATCTTAACTATTTTCATCAAACTGATTAGCATAGCCTTCCTGGCATTTTCTCAGTTATTATACGAAGACATTTGTATTCTGCATTTAGTAAGGTTCGCCTGTACCCTTCTAAGATGCACCGTAGGTGTGGCCCTACCAATTACCCTCCCTCCATCCCAACCTCCCCCCTCCCCTCCCTACCCTTGCCCCTTTCCCCATATTCTTGTGTTATAGTTGAGTTATACCCTTCATACGACAGCTATAAATTAGCTTCATAGTAGGGCTGAGTACATTGGATACTTTTTCTTCCATTCTTGAGATACTTTGCTAAGAAGAATATGTTCCAGCTCCATCCATGTAAACATGAAAGAGGTAAAGTCTGAAGTTTAATTCTTTTATGATTTTACAGTTGGGGATACTGAAGGGTTTGTTACCTGTTTGATCTCTCTTTTCCATAGATAATTCCTGCGACATTTTACAGACACAAGGAATAATAGAAAAATAGGAATCACAGTGCCACTTTATTAGTAGCTAAGCCAACATAAATGCCCTAACAGAAGACTTTTTTTGAGACAGAGTCTTACTATGTCGCTCTCAGTAGAGTGCTGTGGTGTCACAGCTCACAGCAACCTCAAACTCCTGGGCTTAAGTGATTCTCTTGCCTCAGCCTCCCAAGTAGCTGGGGCTACAGGCACCCGCCACAATGCCTGGTTATTTTTTTGTTGTAGTTGTCATTGTTGTTTAGCTGGCCTAGGCTGGGTCCGAACCTGCCAGCCCTGGCATTTGTGGCCGGCGCCCTAACCATGGAGCTACATGCGCCGAGCCACAAGACCTTTTTGACAAGGTATCCTAGAGCATGTAGTTTGACTTCAGTCAAAATGGACTCAAGGCTTCTTGGAGGCTTCTTCGTTTTTATTTATTTTTTATTTTTATTCAGTGTTTGACATTTGGCTTTATTTTATAAAACTACACAACTTAAATACATATGATATTCTGTATGCGAGACATAAACAACTGGTAGATTTAACATTTTATTTCAAGAGAAAGCAAATATGCAAATTACCTTGTAAGAACAAAGATTCATTTATGGACTCTGCATTCACACCCAAAGGTGAAGAATTACTTCTTTTAATATAAATTTTAGAACCAGCAGGCTCAGATGTGACTGTTGGTTCAAAGAAGGAAAGATGCCTCTGCTGGCCATCTTTGAAGGTAGAAGGCTGAAGGTTGAAGGTTAAAGGTTAAAGGTGAAGGTTGGGGGAAAGAGGAAGTAAAAGACCTGTAGTTTCTGTGAGGCAGATCTGCTTCCACGTGAATACAGAGAGCACCAGGGAGGAGGGGAGGGTTAGAGTTCCTGCCTTTTCTAATCCACCCTCCAAGCAAAACCTAGTCTAGTGAAGACTGTGGCAATGGGATAGAGGCCTGAACAAGATAAGCAGCTGTTCCTCCTTTTGAAAGCCGAAAGGGAGAATCGTGACTCCAACTTTCTGTGGTATAAGGATCAGTAACAACCCCCTTCTCTAATGAAACTATGTGCTTTTCCTATCAACAAATCTTTTTTTAGTTAGGACAAATTGCTCTCTTATGAAAGCCCGGAGAGATTTATGGGAAAATCAGAGACCTAATCTATCTTCACAACAGCAAAGATTTTAATTTAGTCTCACATGGTATGGGTATCTATGTTAGAATCCTATCCTATAAAATATCTATGAGTAAATTAATGTCATTTTGGGGGGAAAGCAAGAAAATGCTATTATTGTGGTTGGTGCTCTTCCAGATTTTAATCAGGGAGTGGTCTGAGCGAATTCTCACAGGTGAGCAACTTTACAAAGAAGGCAACCATTAATGAGCATGCCCAGCACCCCGGAAGATAAATGTAGAATTAAAGCGATCTTCTAAACTGAAGAATTAATAGAAGAGGTTCACGTAGGATAATTGCTACATAGTATGCCCAGGAAAATGGCCTTCCTGCGAGTTCAAAGAGGCAAAGGTTTGACAAAGTAAATGCTAGATGGGAAAGTACAACTCGATGGTGCCAGCAAGACATTGCATGTATCAAAAACAAAACAACAAAACATGAGGTTGTCTAATCATTATCTTGGGGGAAAAATCAAACCTCATTCGCAAAAGCTTGCCAAACTAATGGGGGGCGGGTGGTAGAAAATACAGAGAAGAGCTTTAAAGATTTTTCAATTGAATATTATGCCTGAAAGAAATGTTAAAAGAACAAGGTTTATTCTGTTGGCCAATGAATAAAACTGAGGAAAAATTTAACAGTCATTCAATAGAAAGACAGTTATGAAAGACTGGCAATAGGCAGTTCTCTTGCCCAACAGTTCACAAAGTCAAAGAAAATTGGCTTAAACTATAAGAGCCTGAGAAAGATTTATTAATTACCTGTCTACTCAGCCAAATTTGCAAAATTCACTCTATTAGTGAAGTACAATTATGTCTTACATGTACCAAATGCATGTCCTGGTCATATTATTCAAGTCTTTTCTTTAAGTCACTCATATTAGTATTTAAAACAAAATCTTCATTGTTTCATCTTCAAAATGCAAGCATTTGAATATTGTAGTAAACAATGAAGATTTTGCTTTCTTGCAGTTGGTGAACATTGGTCAGATGTGGAATCTCGTTCCCTGAAGCAATTCATTCTGTTTCTAGCTTAAGAAACTTTAGGCTTCCTTGGATATTGATTTACAGAAAGAAGCCAAATAGAAAATTAGCTCCCGTGTGAATGTGTCTGCTTTTATGATAAAGTACTTTGGGCTAGGAATTACTGTCACTTTTTTTTCTAAATGGTCATAGTCTATTATGCAAATTAATCTTTTTGGATCTAAATTACACCAAAGTATAATATCCTTGTGTACTGCAGACGTTAATTGTTATTTACAATGTGTCTATTACGAGTCTAATGCAACTAAGTTACAAAGTTATATATTTCACCAATTTAAATTACATTTAAGGATGTGTTCATGTAACAGTTCTTAAATAATACCTGAGCTGTATTGAGATGGTCTTCTTAGTGATCGTGAAGAAGGTAATGGATTCTTATGGTCTGCAACACAGCTTTAAAAAATGCAAAATTTTTGTGGGGAAATGGAATATGGAACATTCTTTCCAGTTCTGTGTTTAGCATGTTATTATTAAAAATGCATATAGTGGACATGTTTGATACAACTGTTGACAAGTGACAAATCATCAGTAGATGACTGATAGATAATAGATAAAAGATTTTAGACATCTTCCTACCCAAACCCTTTATTTCACTTGGCTAGACTTCAGAATTTCTTAATCTTTGTAGTACATGGTGTTGCCTTTGCTGATTTATCATTTCATGTAGGTGGAAATTATCTTTTAATAATGTGAGAAAATATAGATACATTAACTTCTTTGTAACTTAGCCTCTTTTGACCAGGGTAAAATAATTTCTTTTGAATAATAAGACAGTTCTAGTGTTAGGATTTGTTACTAAATTTCAATCACAAAACAAAATGCCTTTGAAAATGTATAATAGAGGTTCTAACAGAATTTTAACTTATTAAACACTCTGAGTCTCTACTATAAAACCATCCATGCAAAGAACATGGTTCATTTATCAACAATGCCATCAACACTGGCCTTAAATTAAATCTTCATACAATTTAACAAGATGCAACAATACAAAAGTCATGATTTATTTGTGACATCTATGACATAATCATAAAAACATCAGGTTTCCTGAGCCAGCAATTTGAAACCTTATAATTCTTTAAGTGAGTTTTCATTTGTCTTTTGTAAAAGGAAGTAAAGATCATTTCACATGACATCAATATGCATAGAATATAGCATATCTAACAGTTAAATTCTTCTAAAATATTTCTTATAACTCACAGTAATTTATTAAGTAATAAACCAGGAAGCTCATTAATGCAAAGTCATTAATTTTCTCTCCCTAATATTGTTATGAGAGAGATTCCATTTTAATTTCAACTGTGAGTGGTTGATATAAGAATGTAATTTTTATACCAGTAGTTAAAGAATGATTACATTTTGTTTCTGTCAAATAATTCTCAAGGTTTAATGATTTGGGGGATGCTACTTAGCATTCTATTAATAATAATAATGCTTCAAGAAATTACAGATTCTTACAATGCATCTTATATATGCCAGGAAAGATGTGAGGATTTAGCCATGAACAAAGCACAGCCTTTGCCCTCAGATAGCTTATAGTCCAAAAAGAGACAAGAGCAGACATACACAAGCACTATGAGGTATAAGAATTGCAAAGATGGAAGTAAGGCATTTAGCATGTGGAAGATTTTAAGTGATGCACAGCTTGTCACTCCATGTGACCTCTTGACACGCAGGCCAGCTGGTCTTACATTTTGACACTCACATTCCTCTAAGAAATATTCCTTGCCGCTGTGCTCAACCCCAATCCTCCTACCACATGCACCCTTTTATTCATTATCTGTTCAGTGCTTCACGTATATCTAGAATTTTGGAGGACTCAGCGAGGGTTGGTCTAATGAGTTAACTTAATAAACTCTAGTGTAGAGCCAGGGCTCCAACCATTTAGGTTGTAAATGTGATAGAACCTTCGTTGAGAAGTGTGTTTTCTGAAAACTCATTGCTCACCAGAAAATGAAGTATATGATAGAATGATATGAACTCTTAATGAAGGAATGCCCCATCTTAATTCTCAAGACTGCCTGACCCTTTCCTCTCCCAGGTAGGAAGAAAGTACAGAGAACAACTATACTTACATTATTTAACTTCTGAAATTCAATAAAGCACCTTTTCCTGGCAGCCAGACACTCTCCTCCAGGCTCCCAGGCAGAGTGGACAAGTGAAGTCACCCACCCGACACCTCCATTAGCCTCCATGCCCACCCTATAGCTCAGGGGTACTCAAACTTCCTAATGCTGCAAACTTTTAATACAGTCCAAAGGGGTCATGACCCACAGGTTGAGAACTGCTTCTACAGCCTACATACATTTTTCTCAGAAGGCAAAGGAAATGAGAGTTTGGAAAATAGAAAATGAAATGATGCTTATTTCCTCCACCTGGGTAATCACGATGAGAGAGACAGCAGATGGATTTTCTCCCAAGCTTGGGGGTGATTTTGAATATATAATTGCTTCTCCTGGTGTTTGCTGTTCAGCAGAACTCTGCTCCAGATAGAGCAGCTGGGCAATAGGAAGGACCATGGAGAGAGGGCAGTGACAGACCAAGGAGGAGGCGGTAAAGATCGCTCCCTGTGTGCAGGTGGGAATCCCCAAGTTTCTAAAGGCCACGGGGAGACTAAGGGGCAGGTGCTACTGGGGGGCAAGAATTTGTTTATTGTCAAGCAAAAACTTCCCTGAAAAGGGAGGAGATCTAATTAATAGAGCTATCATGGGTAGAAGGCTCATTGGTTGGCAGGCGAGAGAGTTGGGGAGGTGGAAGAAGCCCCACCATCCCTCATCAGGATTACCCTCTGAGAGTACAAGAAGGAGGCCTCACTCATAGTCCTAAAAGTATCCAATATGCCTTCTTAGAGAGTCAGCAGTGAGTTTTATCCTTAATAATAGAGGTAATTGGCAAGGTCTTAGTAGATGGGCATTTCTAGAGCCCAGGGCAATGCTGGGCTTTGACTTTGCCTCTTTTCAGGAGCTGTATACAAGGATGCAAGAAAACCAAGTACCCCAGAGGAACAGTGCCTGTGATCATAATGCCTAGTTTCAACAAAAATATTTTTGGCTTGCATTGATTTTGCAGAAATAGGAGAACATAACTAGCTTTCTCCAAGCAGATGAGAGGCTCAAATGATGGACTCAAAAGTCAAGGGAGTTATGTCAGGTGCAAAATAAAACAAAATTTTTGTCTGCAAACATTTGATTTGTTAAAGTAGAATTTACACCTGTTCCATGCTGGAGGAATATTCATTGCTTCACTTTTCAAGCAGGTGGGAATTAGCTGTTTGGAAGATGTAGATTTGGACAAAGTTCTAGTTTCTCAATCCTATGGGGAAAAAGCTCAAGATAGAAATTAACTAGGGAAAGACAAAAATTTTTATATGTAAAAATATAAAATATTGTTTCTGTTATAGATTTTTGCCCTAAAACCTCTCTCCAACTCACTGAACTCTATTGAATGAATCCCAAAGGCCACTTCACAGGCCCTTCCAGATGCCTCTTTCCTTTGCAAAACATTGACACCAGGAATTGTGAATAACCACTGGGGAAAGAGAAAGTAAAGGGGGCAAGTTCCTCTTAGGATTTGAAATACAGTAGAACCTCCATAGTTGACCACTTCTTTACACTTACCATCTCCTTGAGTTGACCTTGTTTTCATAGACTGGATGTGCACCACATGTACATATCAGCACTGTAAGCCTAGTTCCTTATGTTGACCACCCCATATGTTAACTTGTTACAGTCCTTTGGGTGGTCATATTACAGAGGTTCTACTGTATATCTGCAGGACCAGTGCTTCTGCCAAGAGAGAGGTGAAGAAATGTCCATAGACTGAGAGAGAAAAAGAGAGAAATCCTAGAGGATGGCAGAGAGATAACTTTATGGCCCGAGAGATGGAAAACTCTTTGCCTGAGAGTTTCAGAGAGCTGAGCCTGGAAGCTGACTCAATATCAATGTCTCCATGAGCACACGGTGCCACATTCTTATATGCAGCTGATCTCCAGGACACTGTTCTGAAGATGTGATCCTTGGACAAGTGCTCCCTGTGTGCAGGTAGGAATTCCCAAGTTTCCAGTGGCCATGAAGAGAGTAAGGGCAATTGTTAGCTGGCAACATGAATTTGTTTGTTGTCAAGCAAAAACTTGTCCAAGGATCACATTTTCAGAACAGTGTCCTGGAGATCAGCTACATAAAAAATGTGTCACCATATGCTAGCTCTTAGGCCAGCGTGGAGATGTTGACACTGAGTCAGCTTCCAGGCTCAGCTCTCTGCAACTCTCAGGCAAAGAGTTTCCCATTTCCTGGGCCATAAAGTTATCTCTCCGCCATCCTCTATGGACTTCCCTCTTTTTCTTTCTCAGCCTATGGACAGTTCTTCAAATCTCTCTTGGCAGAAGCATTGGTCCTGCAGATATACACTAGAACCTCTGTAAGGTGACTGGGTTTCAACAGGGTTTTCAGAGTAGAAGATCCATTTGACTTTATGGAGAATATTTCACTGGAAGGAAGACTAACTTCTTTGAAAAGAGAGTGGGTGAATATCAGAGGATGAGAGTGATGTCAAGTCCAAAAGAGAATTCTTTTTACCTTCGATGTTAACTTCTAAATGAACTGGAGATGTGTTGTTAACTATGCTGATTTTTTTTATTCTTATCCAAAAAAAAATCAGCTAGAATGTATTAACCAGCTGTGTAGCTACCTCATAATCCATTCTATTAACATAAAAAAAGAAAAGAAACACACATTGTTGGGGCCAACATCAGAAATTTACTGAAGCATACTATGGATTGGAGAGTCCAGGCTGTATTTAATCTGTGTTTAATAGACCCTGCAGGTGATTCTGATATACTCACAAGTGTGAGTCACTATGAGTTGAAGCGTGTTGGTGCTGACGCATGTCTTACCTGCTTTAATCTCATCCTTGGAAATTTCTTCCAACCTGCTGGCACTCTTTCTGTAAATTTCCATGTTGGTGCTTTCAAGAGCTTACTACAAAGTACCAGCTAAGGTGGTGTTCAGACAAGAGTTAGGGCTCATACCTCATTTTCAAATGGAACTGAATAATTTTTTGACTGAAACATGAGGGGGTGCAAGTCTCCTCATGACGCCAGGCAGAACAACCAAAGTATGAGTGAGTGATGGAAACAACGTGACAAGTACCTGCTGCCTTAAGACACCACTGGTGATAAAGTGTATGTTAAAAGACAACAATCTTCATTAGAAGTAATGAAATGAGAAAATTCAGGAAAACAATGCATTAATTTGCAATTATAATTAACTTGCGCAAGTTATTGTGGGTACAAAAGCAAAGCAGAGAGTGTACTGGGGACCAGACCCAGTTCCTGGAATGAATGAGGATGTATGTTCTAGAACAGCGGTTCTCAACCTGTGGGTCACGACCCACAGGAATTGAATTAAAGGGCCGTGGCATTAGGAAGGTTGAGAACTCCTGTTCTAGAACAAAATCCAAAATAATTGATGCTCATGAAACCTGAGCCCAGGCAGGAATGAGCCAGGTTGTGGGAGGGAGGGCTGCAGGCAGGTTTTGGGATTAGAAAGGTCCTTTCAGGTCAGAGCCCTAAAAGGGAAGGGAAAGAGCCCCGGGCACTGGAACATGGGAACTCGGATGCCACTGAGGAAGAACGGAATGGAAACCATCCAGACTCATCATAGAACATCACAACTCTGCCTTCAGATTACACCATCTGTCCCCATTTGGGCCTCGATCAATGTAAACAACGTGGGCAACCCGTTCTTACCCTGCCAGCTCAGAGACATGCACACGTCAGCTGGGATTATGGACACAGTTGCATAAGTTGAGCATAAAGGCAGCAATACTTCAGAATATAGGTCTTTTAAAATTGGAAATGGGAGTCAAGAAAATGTCAACGAAAACCAACTTCGAATCTCTGACCTAAGAACTGAAGCTGTCTTTCAGCAGCCTGTGACTGGAGCTTAGGTGATCAGTATCTGTCCCTCTGTCCTCTCATGGGCCACATCACACAGGAGCTAATTTCTACTTGGTAACATTGAAGAGGTCTTTGAGACAGGTTGGTCATAACTTTATATCTTTTTCTCTTTGTTATTTTCTGAGAATGCCTATAAATTTTTGAACTTGAAGGTCATACTCAGCTCATGATGAATCCAATCTTTTGTATTCTACCTAACTTTGCATATTAAAACAGATACAATACTTATCATGGATGATTTTTAGGAAAACTTTTGAATACATGCTAAAAATTTGTATTAAATAATTTTTTAAAGTTTGAGTTAAATAAAATATTTAATATATTATTTTAATTGAATAAAAAATAGGAAAAATATTTGACATCCTTTACATTTAATTAATTCCATTCTACCACAGGGTGAATTATGGACAACTACCTGAGCAAGACAAAACTGGGCCCAAGGCCAGGAGAGGTGGATTACACCTGTAATCTCAGAATTGTGAGAGGCCAAGGTTTGAAGATTACTTGGGACCAGGAGTTCAAAACCAACCTTCATAAGATAATAAGACCTTTTTCTACAAAAAAAAAGAAAAGAAAATTAGACAAGTGTGGTATCTGGTTCCTGTAGTTTTAACCACTCAGGAGGCTGAAATGGAAGATTCACAAGAGTCCAGGAGTTTGAGGTTACAGTGAGCTCTGATCACACTACTGTACTCCAGCCTGTGTGACAGAGAGAGAGACCCAGTCTCCAAAAAACAAACAAATGAACAAACAAAACACTGGGCCCCTGGGATGGTGCCTGTGGCTCATTGAGTAGGGCACCGGCCCCATATACTGAGAGTGGCAGGTTTGAACCCGGCCCCGGCCAAACTGCAACAAAAAAATAGGGCAGGCTTGGCGCCTGTGGCTCAACGGGCTAAGGAACCAGTCACGTACCCTGAGCTGGCGGGTTCGAATCCAGCCCAGGGCCCACCAAACAACAAGGACAGCTGCAGCCAAAAAACTGGCCAGGCATTGTGGCGAGCACCTGTAGTCCCAGCTACTTGGGAGGTGGAAGCAGGAGACTTGCTTGAGCCCAGGAATTGGAGGTTGCTGTGAGCTGTGATGCCACAGCACTCTGTCCAGGATCACAGCTTGAGGCTCTGTCTCAAAAAAAAAAAAATGGGGCATTGTGGCAGGCACCTGTAGTCCCAGCTACAGGAGAGGCTGAGGCAAGAGAATCGCCTAATCCCAAGAGCTGGAGGTTGCTGTGAGCTGTGATGCCACAGCACTTTACCAAGGACGCCAAAGTAAGACTCTGTCTCTAAAAAAAAAAAAAAAAAAAAAAACCCTGGGCCCATACAAAACACATCAGAAGATTAAGCACAGTACTAAAATGAAAGCTCTCAATGACTCTCTCTGTTTGGCAGCAACTTTTTTCTGTAGAATAAATGGTTGTAATTCTCAATTAGTTAGTCATGATTAACCAAGTAATCTTCCAGGCCAATTTAGCCTTTCTCGCCTGGTGTCTGGGCATTTTGCCAGAGGGCATTTTGTTGTAGGGTTGAGCTGGGGGATGCCAGATAGATTGTTTTCTCTTCGCGTACAGAAATGGCTTGGCTTAGAGAGGGGTCTTCCCAGGGTGCCTATCCCCTGTTCTGAGCTCTCTTGCTCTTCCTTTTACCAGTTTTAGCTTATATGAATGGCCTCAGGGAAATTTTTCATTTAACTTAGTCCTTCTTTTCTGGAAAGAGGTGACACAGTTATAAAAATTTGCTGAGTATAAAATGGTTTATCTCCAGTAGGAAATCAACTTCAGAGCAGCTGCTCACATTAACACTGGCACCCTGGCAAGAGGTGGTGTGGCACAGTGGAAAGAACGTGGGTTCTGGAATGAGGGTGGCCAGAGTATGGATTTGATTCTGCCACTGTGAACTAAGCAAACTATGTCACCTAAATGTCTCTTTCATCTCTGCATAATGGAGATTTTTCATTCATAAGTTGCCAGACTAAATGAAGGTACCTACACTGTTTTTTTTTTTTTTTGTTTGTTTTGTTTTTTTTGAGATAGCGTCTTACTCTGTGCCTTGGGTAGAGGGCCATGGTGTAATAGTTCACAGCAACCTTAAACTCATGGGCAGAGTGCTGTGGTGTCATAGCTCACAGCAGCTTCAAACTTTTGGGCTCAACAATTCTCTTGCCTTAGCCTCCCAAGTAGCTGGGACTACAGGTGCCTGCCACAATGCCCAGATAGTTTTTTTTTTTTCCTATGTTTAGTAGAGGTGGGTCTTTCTCTTGCTTAGACTGGTCTTGAACTCCTGAACTCAAGCAATCCATCCACCTTGGCCTCCCAGAGTTGTTAGAATTACAGGCGTGAGCCCCCGTACCCAGCCACACAAACACTCTTGATGGAAACCAAACTTAACATTTAGAAATCCTGGACTTCGAGTTAGCTACAGGCACCACATGAATTTTGCTTTGTCTCTCTTGAGGAAAGTGTGCCTTGTATGAAAAGCGTGCATGGGTATTTGAGGGCTGGACCCTGGAAGAGACACTTTGCAGCCTGCCAAGGATGGTGAAACCCTTCATGATGTAAAAATGCAACTAGGACGTGTCTTTCGAGCTCTTGTTATGTGAACTTCATGAACAGTTTTTATCAATGCAGTAAAAGTAATCATATTGTTATAATCAATGAATGTAAGCAAAATGTGTTACCACTTGGTCTAGAATAGGTGATTGACTGTCAGTAAGGCCTCTTTACCCCCTTACCCTCCTCCAGCCAGATAATGATGTCCAGAACATCTGCAGGAGAGTTAAGCAGAGTAGAGATGGAAGGGACTTTGAATTCCCATCTTAAAAAAAAAGGACACGATTCATACTGTTCCCATTACATACATATAGTCCTTGGAATCTAGTAGTTGATCAATTATTGGGACTGATTTTATGTATATATGTATGTATGTATGTGGTAAATTTTGCATTGTGGTGCTTTTAGTCCACTGCCACCTCCTAGGTAGGGGGACAAAAAAAGAATTATAATAAGTGAGGCCAATGTTAAAATAAGGATAGTATTACACACTATGTGAACACATAGTAGGGATGTCACACACAATTATTTCTGGAAATTTCTGCTTTAGAGGCTGGAAAGCTAATGCAGTGAAGAGCTGTGTGAAGGAATGGTATTGCTTGAAGCTCCGAGGAACTTTCTGTGACCTGTTATGTGATGGTGACCTAAACAGACTCGTGACATCATGGACAGGTAGAAACAGCAGAAGCAGCCAGACACGGCCACCAGATGACCAATTCTAAGGACTGTAGGCGAGGAGCAGTGGGTGGGGGAAGCTTTGCCAAAAGGCCACTGGCACGTCATTCAAGGGAGGGATAGTGGTCAATGCTGGGATGCCCTTGAGCACATAGGAAGGTGCCCATCACGAAGGTGGACACTGGGAGAGAAAAGGGTCAGGTGGACAGGGGGTTGGAGAGATTTCACAGTCAGCAGGACCACGGCCACTTCTTGAGTGTTTTAGACAGGGGTTCAGTCTGTGAGGCAGGGACTTATGAGAGCAAATCGGGAGAGGAAGAACCACAGCGGAAACCTAGGTCTGAACTGGGTGCATGGGACTGACTCAAGCTCCAGCTCTCTGGAGAACAGCCCCCCAGGCCATGAACCTTGTGAACAGCAGAGAGCAAAGGAGACTCAGAGAGCAACACAAGAATGGAAGTCCATGCTGGAGTGGCAGCTGAGGACCTAGGAATGTTGAATGCCGTCTACTGGGCAGGGAAGGAGTTGAGACTGGAGGGAGGCTTGTCCCCTCATTGTACTGTTCAGAGACCTCCTGAGGACAGAGAGATGGGGAACAGCAGTTATTTCTCTGGTAGCCAGGCCTGGGGTGGGAGCAGCATCTACCTCTAATTTAAAGGCTAGGGAAAGTCTGTAGTTCTCCATGGGACAGTGTGATCCTGTTTTACTATGACCTCTTTGAAACCAAGGATGACTTTTTCAATTTTGCATCTTCAGCAACTACTATTATCCTGGGCCTGCAGTCAGAGGTGTCCAATCTGCTGCCTGGAAGCTGCAGGCAGATTATTAGGGGACTGTTTTGCATATCTGTGGTGTATGATATCATGAAAAGTGTGCACGAACCTTTTTTTTATTTGCTCAACAGCTTTCATTAACATTTGTGTATTTAATGTGTATCCCAAGACAACTCTTCTTCCAATGTGCAGCAGAAAAGAAAAAGGGTTGGACACCCCTGAAACATAAAATCAGCAAAGAATGTAGTCAGGACTCTATGTTTCTTTAGTTCAGTGATTTTAAAAGCATGGTCTCTGGGCAGTGCCTGTAGCTCAGTGAGTAGGGCACTGGCCCCATATACCGAGGGATGGCCGGTTCAAACTTGGCTCCAGCCAAACTGCAACAAAAAAATAGCTAGGTGTTGTGGCGGGTGCCTGTAGTCCCAGCTACTCAGGAGGCTGAGGCGAGAGAATCGCCTAAGCTCAAGAGCTGGGGGTTGCTGTGAGCTATGATGCCACTGCACTCTACTGAGGGTGACAAAGTGAGACTCTGTCTCAAAGAAAAAAAGTGTGGTCTATGGACCAACAGCATCACCATCACCTGGGAAGTTACTAGAAGTACAAATCCTGGGCTCTGCTTCAGACTGCTGAATCTGGGTGAGAGCCAGACATCTCATGATTAAACTGGCCTTGCAGGCGATGCTTACGCACGCTAAAGTTTGACAGCCATTACATTAGTTGAATACATTTTTTCTTAAGAACACCTCGAAGCTACAGTGCATCTAAGAAAGATACAGGCGAAACTTACTAAATGTAGAATGTAAATGTCTTAACACAATAACTAAGAAAATGCCATGAAGGCTACATTAACCAGTTTGATGAAAATATTTCAGATTGTATATAAAATCAGCACATTATACCCCATGATTGCATTAATGTACACAGCTATGATTTAATAAAAAAAAAAAGAACACCTAGATTTCAGAGCTTTTTTTTTCTTTTAAAGTAAAAAAGCCTATTGAATTTGATAAGTAAGGAATTTCCTCAGCTATTTTGAAAATACCGTTATTTAGTTAGCAGTGTATAAAGATTTCATGAGATCATGAACAATGTGTTGTGACTGATTCTCTCCTGAGGCTTGACTTGTAACTTTTCCAGAGATATCCTGCCATTGTTTCTCCTGTGGGATTTCCACTGGTGTGAGGTGAAGTCGAGAAAGTGGATCAATAGCAGGATGCAGTCTCAGATTGCAGAGGCGGAGAGCCCATCTCCCACCTAGCACCATATCCTTCTGTGCCTCGGGCTTCACGAGGTGCTGTGTTAGTGCCCAGAATCTGCACTTAATCATTAAGTTGAAGTATGAGTCACTGCTCACTACTGTTTGAAGAGAGTGTTGCAATCAAGGAAGATTACTATACCCTTTTCAATGGTATCTTGTAGACTAAATTTATCAGGGTTATTTTTTTTTTGCATTAATTGATCTAATTTATTTAAATTTTATTTCTTATCTACATTTTATTTACTTTTTTATTAAATCATTGCTGTGAACATTAATGCAATAGTGGGTTATAATGTGCTGGTTTTATATACAATTTGAAATATTTTTATCAAACTGGTTAACATAGCCTTCATGGCATTTTCTTAGTTACTGTGTTAAGATACTTATATTCTACACCTAGTAAATTTCACATGTACCCTTGTAAGATGCACCATAGGTGTGGTCCCACCAATTACCCTCCCTCTACCTGTCCTCCCCCCTCCCCTCCCCTCCCTCTCTCCTTTCCCCTTCTTCTTGCGCTATAA
>CAUYRH010037723.1:0-27517 GCA_963574655.1 Perodicticus potto | reverse complement strand
AGGGTACAGGTGAAACTTACTAAATGCAGAATACAAATGCTTTCATACAATAACTAAGAAAATGCCATGAAGGCTATGTTAAACAGTTTGATGAAAATATTTCAGATTGTATATGAAACCAGCACATTGTACCCCATGATTACACTAATGTACATAGCTATGATTTAATAAAAACTAAAAAAAAGAATATAGTTTTGGGGTAGCACCTGTGGCTCAGTGAGTAGGGCGCCAGCCCCATATATGGAGGGTGGCGGGTTCAAACCTGGCCCCAGCAGAACTGGAAAAAAAAAAAAGAAAAGAAAAGAAAAAATAACCCGGGCATTGTGGCGGGCGCCTGTAGTCCCAGCTAGTCAGGAGGCTGAGGTAGGAGAATCATCTAAGCCTAGGAGCTGGAGATTGCTGTGAGCTGTGAAGCCATGGCACTCTACTGAGGGCGATAAAATGAGACTCTGTCTCTTTAAAAAAAAAAAAAAAGAATATAGTTTTGCCATTTGCAGCTTTACACTCCACGCTCTAGGGTTCTTTTCTGCAACTATATTAAAAATCTGTAGAAGGAGCCTCTGAAAGACTTTCCTGGAAACTCTCCATTTCAGAGGAGATTAGAGAGTGTCTCCAGGCCTGTAATCCTAGCACTCTGGGAGACTGAGGCAGAAGGTTCACTTCAGTTCAAGAGACCAGCCTGAACAAGAGCAAGACCCTGTCTATACAAAAACAAGAAGGGGAAAGGGAAAAGAGGGGGAGATTGAGGTTGCTGTAAGCTATGATGAAGTGAATGTATTCTATCCTCCAGGGGAAAGAGCCAGACTTGACTATTTCCAAAAAAAAAAAAAAGAAAGAACGAAAGAAAAAAAAGTGTCTCCAAAAAGTTTACAGGAGAAAGCTGAGAAATTAAGTTTTCTCTAGCTTTAAACCCGAAAGGGACAATTAAAGGGAGACCCCAGCTCTGTTAAATGCCAAATGTACGCAGATAAGACTCATTGGCAACTCAAAAAGAGGCCAGTTTGCCTTTTCTTAGGTGACAAAACCACATATGTAAATATGATGGCAAAGACATTTTTAAAGGACCTTTTTAAAAACTGACCACTATGAAATAATATGAGACATGTAAGCCATGTTGAACATCAGAGTTACAGCTTCAATGTAGTTACCAAATAGCCTGCTGGCTGCCACATTTTCACATAGAGCTGAACAGGAAAGCTGTGAACAGCCAGCCTCACAAAACAAAGGGTTTTAACCAAACTCCTGGACTAGAGATGGAAATGCAAGCTCGCCCCCTTGAGACACGGGAAAGAAAACAAAGTGTTCCATTAAAAATAATGAAAGGATAGAGAACTCAAGGAGGTATTAACTGAAAATATTCCAAGACTAACACTGCCCTTTCTGACTACCCTAAAGAAACAAACATTAATACTTTGGTAGGAATAGAAATTCAGTTAATTTGATGTTCAGTTATATAATTATTTTAAAAGTCATCATGGTTCTGATGTAAAATGTTTTGATTGAGCAGGGTATATTAAATAAAGAATAGATTTTCCCAGTAATCTAATACTCAACATATGGGATTTTACAGTTGTCCTTGAACATATTTGTTCTCGAGTGTTTGGCTGCTAGGCCCATGGGCACCATGACAAGATATACTGGCTCGAGGAACTGACTGTTGTTCCATATGGCTAATAAGCTTATGTCATGAGCATTTGGAAAAGAAATTAGTACAAAGATACCTCAAATGAACAGATACCCCAGGGGAGGTAAGCTCCTTCCTAATGAACTTGGCCACTTGAGGAGAAAAGATCCCTACAACACATAGAGGATATTTGTCCATAGCACTGGGCAGAGAAACAGGACTCTAAATTCTTTCCTGGTCACCCAGTGGAGCACACTCCCAAGGTGAGTAGGCCCAGAAGCCTTTTTTTACTGAACGTAAGAATTCAATGTCAGCTCTTGCTTCCAATTCACCCCCTGGCTTTATACTTTTCCATATTGTTCTTTAAGAGCACCTGTGGCTCACTGGGTAGGGCGCCGGCCCCATATACTGAGGGTAGCAGGTTCCAACCGGGCCTGACCAAACTGCAACAAAAAAATAGCCGGGTGCTATGGCAGACACCTGTAGTCCCAGCTACTGGGGAGGCTGAGACAAGAGAATCGCCTAAGCCCAGGAGTTGGAGGTTGCAGTAAGCTATGACGCCATGGCACTCTACTAAGGGCAATAGAGTGAGACTATGTCTCTAACAAAAAAAAAAAAAAAAAAGGGAGGTCTAGATAATATTATTTATTTTGGGGGGACAGAGTCTTACTTTGTCATCCTTAGTAGAGTGCCATAGCGTCACAGCTCACAGCAACCTTAAACTCTTGGGCTTTAAGCAATTCTCTTGGTTCAGCCTCTCTAGTAGCTGGGACTACAGGTGCCCGCCACAACACAGGCTATTTTTAGAGACAGTGGGCAGCTATGGAGCTTCTACTATGTATGTCTGGTATACTCTGGCTCAGGCTGGTCTTGAACTCGTGAGCTTAGGCAATCCACCCGCCTCGGTCTCCCACAGTGCTAGGATTACAGGCATGAAATCTTAGTAATTTTGGGGCAGCTCCTGTGGCTCAGTGGGCTAGGCACCAGCCCCATATACCGAGGGTGGCGGGTTCAAACCTGGCCCTGGCCAAATTGCAAGAAAAAAATAGCCAGGTGTTGTGGCGGGCGCCTGTAGTCCCAGCTACTCAGGAGGCTGAGGCAAGAGAATCGCCTGAGCCCAGAAGTCGGAGGTTGCTATGAGCTGTGTGATACCACGGCACTCTACCATGGACTATAAGGTGAAACTCTGTCTCTACCAAAAAAAAAAAACCTTAGTAATATTCTGCATCAAAAGCAAGCTCTTTGGACAAATAAGCTCTTTTGTTCGTATAATCTGTTTAGATGCAGCTAAATACTACCAAGAGACTTACATTAAAGTAAATCAGCTTTGATCCTAAAATGGCCAAAGGAATTTCTCCAGCTACCACCAAAAGCATGAGAACAATGCAATGGTTTTGAACTTTAGTGAGCATAAGTACCACTCAGGAATACTTGTTCGAAACAAAAATCCATCCTAAATCTAGTGGACTGGGCTTCCTGAGGCCCAATCTAGTGTATTCTGAGGATGATTCTTCAAGAAACAATAGTATTCTGAAAACATCACAAGCACAGTTCTAGTCCAGTTGATAGTTAACTGGTTGTGAAACAAGGTTAGGTCATTGAACTACACTGAACCCATTTCTTCCACAAAGCAAAGGTGTTATACTTTAGATAATCTTTGAGGTTCCTTCAAATTCTAAAGGTCTCAGAAGTAAAACAAGTTCCACATCTCCCAACATTAGCTTCTGACAGCATTCCTGATACTCTTATAACATGTGTTCAAGAAGCATAACTGAGTCTAAACCACCATATTCCACTGGTTACTTAAATGAGTAAATGGGATACTAGAATCTGGAATTATACAACTAATCAGTAATAATAATGCAAAACTGTATATACTGTGTGCCAAGCTCTGAACATTTGACATACATTAACTCACTGAGAAAACAAGACAATAAAAGGTAATCTGAGAACCTTGAAAACAGTTATGTAAGAGAAGATAATATTGAATATTACAGTGAACTAGTATTAAAACTTTGGCAATACTTAGTAACAAAACACAACCACAAAATGAACGATGGCAATGAACCATAATACAGTAGGACCTCTGTAAGCAGCACCCACGGGCCTGTGACAAGCCGGGCAGCATACAGAGGGGTCAGCATAAGGAACTAGGCCTGTTATACTGGTAGGTACGTGTGGCGCACGTCCCATCTGTGAAAATTAGGTCAACTTAAGGAGATGGTCAGCTATGAAGCTTCTACCATGTATGTTAATGATGGACCTCAAAATTGTGAACATTTTCAACCCAGTGTAGAAACGTCAGTTAAAGACTATTGAGAATTCTGTAGCATTTAACACATGCATGTGTTTTCTCCCCGAATATAAGAAACATGAATGCTGATACTGCCTGTTTCCTTCATGAACCGTGACTTTCAGCATTTCACCTCTAAGGCAAGGGATTATTTACAATACATGCCAAGCAGGTTACAGAATGAAAAATTACTCTTTCATTTGTATGAAAGGTATCAGACTAGACTACTGGGTATTGTCGCTAGTCTAATGAAAACCCAAGTGTAGCTTTTTCCTTTAAATCCTTGGTAGTGCCACTATCGACAGACACTTCTCTACTCTGACACTGTATGTTTACAGAAGGTTACAAAACAGGGAGACATCCTTAAGAATTTAAATAGATTCTTTGTATTTGCTAGAAAACTGCAATAAATTCATCATTATTCTGGGATTTCAACCTAGCACCAAAACATAGGCATTTGTTCCGTTTTACATTTGGAGAGGATGATTCAATGAAACAATGATTCAATGAATGAAGCACTGACTGGCCTATACCCAAAGCCAACACAGACTGGGCATGTGTCAGAAAGACTGGACTAAAATAATAAGCAGCAAATACCACTCCTCCTTGAACTACTATCACAAACTAAATCTTTTTCAGAATGAACACACGACTTTAGTAAAGACCGAAAGATAAGAGAAGCTAATTCAGGAGAGACAGAATTTAAACTTCCTGTCCCTAACCTATAATTTAATAATTAGACATTTCATCCCAAAACAATTTTAAGAAAGTAGAAATCAGCTCACTTTCTTTTCCTTTTTGTGCATTGGTACGTTAAGTATTTTGAAGGCCAATGCCCCACCATGTGTTTATGCACAGCCCAAGAAAACCTGGGAGATTTTACATTTTTAACTGATTAGAAAAAATTATTCAAAACGAGAATATTTCTGGACACATACATGAACACTACATGAAATTCTTTTCAACATCTATAAGTTTAAATTTTACTGAAGCAAAGTCACACTCATTCATTTCCATACTGTATATGGCTGCTTTCACACCATAAAACTAAAATCGACTGGCTGTGATAGCAACTGTTCCACAAAGCCTAAAATATTTACTGTTTGTCCCTCACAGAAAAGTTTGCAGACCTTTGCTCTTTCCTGAACCAATGAAAGCCTGCACATAGAATGCAGTCTATGAAGAGTTAAATGGGAAAAGAGAATGAAACACAGGGAAAATTTAAGTGTGTGCTCATGCTTTACCTTTTCAATTCACAGCAAATAAGGCTCGTTTGGCAGAGCAACAGAGGGTCAAGATTTCACATCACTATGACAATGCTGTGAACACAAAAACTTCTAGTATTTAGGACTGAAAATTGTGAAGTGACTTCCCATTCACATACATTTTCTCCAACTATGCAAGGTAGAAGCAGACCAAAGCATAAACCTCTTCCAGCAAGAGATAAATTACATGCTTCTGAGGCTTCTTAAAATATTTCCACCAATCACAGAGCCTGGCAATTTCCCTGTTGGGTAAGTCCTAGGTTAGAAATCAACCCCCAAACTCTTCTTCCAGCTTTTGACCCTGAGCTAGTCATGTGACTCTCCAAGGACTTACTCTATCTATAAAATGAGGCATGCTGACCAATCAGAGGAATATTCTCTCTCTCAACTCCGGAAACAAGAAGAAAGGGAGTTGGGAGAGGAGGGCCTTTATTTAATAACTTTTTTTTCTTCTTTGTAGCAGTCAAGTTATGATCAGGATAGAGATATCCCTCATCAGAAAGCAAAGGGCCTGCAGCCAAGGACCATCCTGGATTCAGTGACACTACCACACCACAACATTAAAATGGGGGACTAACAAACAGGAGATTCAATTCAAGGATGTGGGTTTTTTCCTTCCCTTTCTGAAGGGCTTCTGGAAACCAAGACACAGGTACCCATTCAGGGTGTGTTCTCTTTTCTTCCCCCAGGGCAAAAGCAACATTTGTCTGAATTAATGCCTGTTATACAAGTCGCCACCCAGGCATTAGTCATGAATATTATCTGTACTGGGGTGGGTTGGAACAGTCAGCACCTTCTTACCACTGTACTCCAATAAAACAAGACTTGTTTATCACTGTTCATACGCTTGAAACAGCTTGAGATAGTTGATGATTCTGTTTACCTACTGAGGTAAAAGAGGGCTAAAATTCCAACTTAGCCCTCTGAAGACCAAAAACGGTCCCCTGTCAAGTCCAGCCAAGGGACACCAACTTTCAAAGGGGGCAATATGAGCTATTCTGGTAACTTGATTTCAGCCTCCTAAAGGTTTTCTTTGACCATCGTGGACTCTAAAGTGCAGAGAGCTGTTTCTCTCAAGTTCTCTTGTTTTAAAAGTTCATAGCTTTAAACAAGAAGAAAAATAATCTCAAGACCCCGAAAAGAAATACTTTTAAATATCTAGTGAATATTAAATACAGAATTACTATTAAGATTCAGCAATTCTACTGCTAGGTATATAAAGACATTAGTCCACATAAACTTGCACACCAATGTTCACAGCAGTATTAATCACAAGACCAAAAAGTGTCCACAATTCACATGTACAACAACATATGGAATATCCACACAACAAAATACTATTTGGCAATAAAAAGAAATGAAATACTGATCAATGCTACAACATGGATGAACCTTGAAAATATTATGCTCTGTGAAAGAATTCAGTCATGAAAGACCCCCTATTGGATGATTCCATTTATGTGAGGTTCCAGAATGGTGAATCCACAGAGACAGAGGGCAGACCAGGGAATGCTGGGGCTGCGGGAGGGGAAAGAGGGAGACAGGAGCTATTCAGTGGGTATGGGGTTTATTTTCAGGGTGATAACATTCTTAAATTACAACAGTAGTGACAGTTGCACTAATCTGTGTATGTATATTAAAATCCACTGAACTGTGTGCTTTACTTGAATGGGTTTATTTTACGGTATGTGAGTTATGTCCCAATAAAACTGTTATAAAAAAACTTACTAAATCTTTTTTGCCCCTAAAAGTGAAATACTTCATTCACATTTTAGATGATTACTACTGAGCTATGAAGTAAAAAATCTAATTTTTGCTACCAGTTGCCATATAAAGAAAGAAGAGTTTAATAAAGGCTTTTATAGATCCCCTCTTGTGGTAACTGTCATTTTGTAATACTCTAAGCTAATGACAAATTTCAAAGTCTTGTGCTCATGGAGAAAATGCTGGTCATCATAGTCTCCATGGGATTCATGTAGGAGAGGCTCATTCCCGAACTCTGCTGCGTGGTACATACCCTACACAAAAGTCAACTGCAACAGCACATGTGCATTACATAACAGAAGAGAAAAGGGGGAACAAATACAATTGTGCCCCCCAAATCAACAACAAGGCCATAAAACCAGACACAGCCAACTAGGCTACAGGCACATATGTCACACAGATCACTGACGCCACTTACCGCCTGGGTCTTCAGGCCTTGCTTCACTGAAAGTGTAACAGCCACACTCCCTGCAGCTGCCTCTTCAGAAACTGAACCCGTACTGGTATTACTCAGAAAATCCACTTCATCGTCAGCTTTTGTGTCCGGCATATCTGAAGTGAACAAGGGGGTTACAGAGTACATCTGAAAAAACGGGTTCCTGAGACTTATTATTTACACAACAAGCTCCAGGTTTCATGTGTCTTGTTTGTTTTTGCCTTTGTATTAAATGGAAAAATATTCTTTGGCTGTCAAGAGCTGGAGTCATTTCTGACTCTGTGCTGAGCTATTCCTTTATCACATGGTTTGGAGGGTTGGGGGAAGGGGGTTCCCTAGCCTTTGCATAGATTTGAAGCTAAGGGGAAGATCCAATTCAATGACAACTCAATGTCCATTTTCACAACTGACTTTTCATGACAAATCCATGGGTGTGATTCTGACTTAGGTATGGAAAAGTAAACTCAATCTTTAAGAGAACAGACTGGCTGAAGTTTGGTTGTCCATCTTGGTCATCATCAAAAAGGCAAGAGAGATTTGCACAAGACAAAAAGAAAAAAGCCACTGAGAATGAGACAAAGCCTCTGGGACCAGTCTGACTTTCTGTAAAACACGCTACACACCCTGCTCCACCCATCGCTGTGATTAGTAAGCCTCAACTGTTCTACCAAGTTATTTTTTATTAAATCTTATTTCTTCCAAAACTAAAACATAATCACAAACTACCAATTCCTTTTCTTCAGAAAGTCTTTATACCTGTTTCTCCAGAATTACAGATTTGACCTCATGCTGGCCGTGCTCCACAGACAAAACAGTGGAGTTTTTTGTTACTTGACCACCGTACGGTCAAGCAAATACAGGAAGGAAGTGATCAAAATGATGTGTGAGACAAATTTAGCCTCCTGACACTTCTTCAAAGAGACTCATGATTGAACAGTGAAAATTCACCTTAATAATCCAAATACAAATGGAACTTGCATCTCAGGTTCATGTGGAAAACTTTCTGTCACGAGTGATGCCACTAATCTGCCAGAGAAAAATGCTCCTCACACCAAAGAGCAGAGGAGTTTCTCTCACCAATGTTATAAGAAGATTTTATTCCAGCAGCACAGGTGATATGTACAAAAGTGTACATTAGGTTTAGGAAAGCTACTTTTGTATAAACGAACATTTATAAATCTCCTTTCTTTGCCCTTATCTTACTAGCAGTTTACAAGTGGGTAAACAAGGTTCCTTGCCCAGAGAACCAAAATTTGTGTTAAATTTCATAAAATGTAATTAAAGTTTTGAAAAAAAATGACTAAGCAGTCCCCTTAGAACTATTCATTACTCAAAGCATTTCTAAGTGAATCAGAATAATTTCTGAGGGTAAATGGGGTTGCTGATGGTTTTTAATTTATTCATCTAGGAATGTGATTTTTGGCACAATCCTATACCTATCAACTGAAAATAAGTACCTTGCCACAGCAACTAGCCACACCAGTGAACAGTGATTACTGAGGCATGTGGGGTACTGGCAACCTCTGCAGGACTGTGACATGACTGAGACGGGCACCCTCGATTCGTAAACACTGCCCAGTGCTCCTGATGGGTGATGCACCACATCCCTTTCTTTTTAATTGGTTCTTTCCAAACAGCAGTTAAACCTGTAACTCCTCACTCATAAAAAGAGAACGGTTAAATCCATGAGTGGAATGTACAGTGGCTAAGAAATACCCTTTAGTTCTGAGATCACATTCAGGTGATTCTTCTCTAGGACAACATGACTAGGGACTTTCCCCGGTCCTGGCTGTTTTCTGAAAAAACACCAATTTCTTCACCAATGGCTGCTTTTCTCTGTACTGTGAGATCGTGAAGGCCAAGGCTATTCTCAGTCCTGGTAGCAGGAACAAGCAACTCGCCTAAACAAAATTAAGCAACCCCCAAACTCATATACACTGTTGAAACTTCATCCTCTTCCTTCCTTCTTAATATAAATTCAAAGCCTAAAATTCTCCTTGGTTTTAACCTTTTCTCATAGCACTATAGAGTACTATAGTTTACACTTGCTTGAATTAAATTCCAACCGCTGAGCCAGGAGGAGGAATAATTCCAGCCCGTGTGGCCAAGGACGCAGCACCCAAATGAAAAGAACATAACCAGGCATCAGTTTACAGCCACTCCCATTCTTCCAAAATGCCAACCTGCCAGGGTCCCCAAAATAGACTTGTTGATGTGCTTTATTTTAAAAATTAGAGGCTTTCTCATTTAAATTCTGAGAGAAGCCAACAAATATCATTAACAATCCAAAACATTAATAAAACTAAAAACCTAAAGTTAACCAAAAATTACATCTCAGTCAAGTTCTTTAAATCCCTCAACTGGGAAAAAGAAAGATCAGAAATGGCTGAACGCCCTTCACCGGGGAAAACTACCACTGTATTTAAATTGCTATCCATGTTAACAACTTTTGTTTGTTCATTTCTCTCCACCACCACCCCCATACTCTTAATACATACTAAACATAAAGGGATTTTCAAAAATTAAAAAGAACAGCAAGAACAATTTACCAAACAATAAAGACAAAAAAGAAGTTACCTCTTACCTAGAGAAGTCTAGGTGTAAGCATGAAGACAGGTCTTCAGCCTACAGCTGGTAACAGGTAGTGGTACAGAAGTGTGCATCGAACTGACCTTTAAAGACTTCAGGAGTCAATACTTTGTCCGGCTCTAGCTTCAGCCTCAGCCCCCAATAAGTTTTATTCAGATGGTTTATTTCCACTGAGCAATAGTGGTTTTCTCTTTGCTGTCCCTGGCCATGGTTACCCACAGACGGAACGGGCTGCTGTGTGAGCAATCTGCTCGCTGCAGCTGCTTCACCAAGATAAGCAGACGCAAGGTCTGCCCTGTGACAGCAGCTCAGCAGACTGGGCTTGGGCGGAAATCCTGTATCCGATCCCCTGTGCTGTGCAGAGTCCTGAATTCCCAGACTGCTGCCCAAAAGCAACAGGCAATGGAACCGAGAGTCTGCTCCTCAGGCAGGAAAAGGAGGGAGTCCCCCTCCCCCACAAAACCAATGACCTAATATCACCATTTTGGATTATAGGCAATCAGCTTATAAGAATACTCACAGTTGTTTGTGAAACCATTCTGACTCTCAATTTGCTCAGAATATAGACTAGGATGACAGGGGAGGAAGGGATTCTCAGGATTGTAAATAAAACGCATCTTTTCAGCACTGTTTACTGTGATACTAGAGAAAAGAAGCCAGCCATGTGAATAAAGACATACTAAATTCATACTTTACAGCACCTATCATCTAGTCACTGACTTCCGGGTTTGGAAAGTTGCAACAGCTCCAGAGTGACAAAGACTATTTATAGGCTTAAGCGATCAAGCTTTGAGTTTATAATACAAATACGGAAGCAGAATCTGTCCACCCCTGAGATGATGCACTCTCCTGATGGTGGTTGACTACTGACTTGGGGATCTACCCAATGAGCGTAAGACATCTCTGCCAGCACATTACAAAGACTGAAGGGAATCTAATTCTCAAACTACTAGTTTTGTATTCTGCTTTGCTTACCTGTTGCTTGCTTAGGCCCTTGGATAGGCAGAATAATCTTCTCCGGCTCCTCCCTTCCAGCAAAACATCCTGCAGGGTTCCGCAAGGATTCTTCACAAATACTGCCTGCTGGCAAGGTCTCAGGCAAAAATGTATTTGCTTTCTCTGTGAGAACATTCTCCAACTGTTCGGTCAGAGGGCCTGACTCAGGACTGGACGGTGACGGGTGCCTGATTTCCTTCACAGTGAGCAGTGCTCCCAGGGCCTTGACCTGTTCGATGACGGCATCCACAATGCGGCTGGCAGCCGCCTCTATCAAGTCTTCTCCCTCAGACAAATGTGCGGCTTGTGCAGAGACCGTGCAAGGTGGTGAAGGAGGTCTCCTTCCTCTGCCTAGGGCCGCGGCTCTCGTGACTTCACTCACACCAGCTGGGGCCTCATTATCACGAGTTGAGAGCCCTGTGTCCGTGGGGAGCTCCCTGGCAACAGGCTGCAGTAGGACAGGATGTGCTTTGCCATCCATTTGTACTTCCTTGGAGTCACCTTTGGCATAGCTGTCATCTGCTCCCTCCAGCTTCCCTTTTTCCCAGTTAAAAGGTACCATCTCTGGGCTTGCAGCTTGCTGTAGGTTAGTCTCGCCTTTGTCTGGCAAAGATCCTGGCAAACCCAGGATCATACTCTTCTCTTGGGTGCTGCGTGACACATCCTTTCCTTTGGGCCCCTCGGTGCCATGCTGAGACACAGCAACATCCACCATCACACTTCTCCTCACCTCACAGGTGGCTCCTCCCTGACAGTGAGTGCTCTTCACTCCAACATCCAGGGCACAAGGTCGATGGCAGTGAAGAGACTCAGACCCATCTGGCAACACAGGTGAGCTGCTCTGCTCTGCACCCAAAGCTTCCTGCCTCAAGTCCACGGCCAGACTTGCTCCAGGTGACACCAAGCTCGGTGCAGCCCCACCTTCAGTCAGCAGTGCGACTTGTGGAGCCACTTCCTTGTGAGGTTTAATTTCTGCCTTCAGACAAGCAGAAGGTGTATCCAGTGACTGACTGTGAAGTGCGTTGTCCCCAGCACAGGCAGCTGAATTGGGCTTTTCAAGGAATCCCTGTGTCTCTTGTCCAGGAAGTGGTGTTCTCAGCTGCTCTTGCAACGTTCCTGAAGAAAGAGTATCTTCCTTAACAGAGGAATAAGTCACTAGTTTATCTCTGTCATGTTTTCTCTGAGCTGTCAAACTTTCCGGAGTCACCAGAGGTTTTCCTTCTTCGGAGGCCAAAGTGTCCTTGCCCACACCTAGTAGGGAGGAGTCATTACCCCCCTCGACATTCAGAATGTCAGAGGTTGCTGAGAAGCTGGGACCCTCCTGCTCTCCGGCGCGTCCTATGGGGCTGGCATTCCCCATGCCAGGCTCAGGCCCTGAGGCAGCCGGGCCAGCTGCTTTGTCTTCTTCTACTGGCTGCTCATGGGGACCATGCAAATCTCCGTCTGAGTCATTTCTACAATCTGTAGCCGTATGGAGTTCAGGAGTTGCTGTTCCCTTTTTTTCCTGGGAGGGGACAAAAGAAATTACGTCATCTTTGGTTACTGATTCACTGCCTGGAGTATTTGCCAGAGAGAAAGTGCCGTCTGAGATCAGTGCCTGGTCTGGCACTAGTTCTCTCTCAGTTTTAGGGACAACTGGATGTGGATGTGAAACTCCCTCAACTGTATTTGTGAAAGGTTTATCTTGTTTCAGATATTTTCCTTGGCCCTCTTTATCCAAAACTTCAAGAGAACAAAAATCCACACCTTCCTGGGCATCTCTTACAGGGTCAGAGGTGGCCGTGTTAGCCTGTGGGTCCTCGCGGCAGACGGCAGTGGGCAGCTTGAGTGTGCTCGCCTGCCCTGTTGTGGTGCTTTCCAGTTGGCTGGCTGTGTTACCGCACTGCTTTGCACCTACCTCACCACTAGAAGTCGCTGTGTTCTGTTGACATACAGAGTCAACACAAAGTTTACCATCTCCAGTTGAAGAACAAACAGGTGACTCACTCTTTTGGTTTTGAGCAAGAGATGAATTCATTTCTGGTTTCTGGCCTGGAATTACATCTTTTCCTAACTCAGGAAAGGTTAAAGATGAGCGTGACACTACCTGGCATATTGCTGAGGGAGTGCTGGGTTCTGGGCCTTCTAAAATCTTGTATTTTGCAGTGGCTGGAATGACCAGAGTGCTCTGATCTACTGGAGCACTAGCACTCTCTTCACAACTTCCTGAAGTTTCAGTTTCTGCTGGTTTTCCAATGGTGGTCTCTCTATTATTAAACGCAAGTAAAGACTCAGCAGGTTTGTTACTACACGGGGAACCTGCGGCAGAGACACAGTTTGACACAATGGCTTCATCCATGGGCTTATTTGTGCCTTGTACACCCGAGGCTCCAGCTGTGCTGACGTTAGTATTCTCTAATCTCTCCTTTGTACTTCCCCCTACTTGAGGCACATTCTTCTGGACACTGGCATCTGGGTTCACGAGACCATGTTCCGTTTCCCCCCCAGTCTCTGGGGTGCTGACATCTGTTGCTGAATTGCTTGCCAGTTTACTTCCCAAGGAACACTGGGCTGTGCTTGGCTCCATGACCACATCTCCCTGTGGTACACTGTCTCTACTGCTCAGAGATTCCTGGTACATGGCCATTCTAGAAGACTTTGTTCCAGTTTCTTCATTTCTGTTTCCATGAGATGAAAGGCCTTCTAAGCCTTTTGTTCCACAGTTAGGCAAGCCCTGGAGAAAGCTGTCTCTATCCGACATGGCTCCAGAGTTCCCAGTAGGTGCTGGCCCCACCCCTTCCCCTTCTATTTCCGCATTTTTATTTTTCCTCCTACAGGAAAAGCCTGCATTCTCATCCTCAGTCATGTTTGGTAAGTCACAGGAACCGTCGATCTGCCCACCAGGACTCCCTCGGCAGCAAGGTGCACTCTTGGCCTGTTCAGAAGACAGCTGCTGGGTGCCTGTGGGCTCGGATGCACAGAGAAGGGACTGACCATCTGTCTCTGGGGCACGGTGTGGGCTGGAAGGGTCCTGTGCTGTCATCATTAAGGGCGTAAGAGTGTCTGTCTGCTTAAGGTTTGTTTTCTAGGAAGAAATGAAAGATAATTTTAAAACACCATCCACAGGAAAAGCTGTCACTGATACCTATAAGCAAAAATCCTGCTGGACAGAACTCAGTGCCATTCCAGTCCTTCTAAGGTCACATCATAAGATGGTCTAAAAAACACACAGATAAATTTTCTATTATTCCCGGTATAAGTTTCTTTTCCTGCATCTGCATATCTATTGGGATGTTACAAATGACTGAGAATACACAAAATGACTACTTTCTACATTTTGAACTTATTTTATTAAGATAAAAATGGAGGCTCAAAAATCTTAATTTTAAAAATCCCAGCGGATATCTTTAAATGAGCAGCTGAGAAAGATATTTTTACAGAGTCTTTACAGGGACAGAGCCTACTTCTAGCCTGCCTCATATTTACAAGTAAAGACCAATCCCAAACGGTTTGATAAATTCTTTTCAATCACTGTTTGATAGACATTCATTAACCTCTACTGTCCAATACTAATTAGGAAATGGATGAGAACACATACACAGTAACACTAACAACACCTTACTTTTGATTACTGTCAGAAGGTACTAAGGATATTATAGGTCATCTCAAAACTAGTTTTTGCAACCTTAAAGTATTTTTTAAAATGTAAGTAATAAGGCAATGGTTTAGATAATTATGGTTCAAACTGGTAGAAGAAATAATATGCTGTTATATAAGAATTAACTATGAAGACCATACTGCATTCGGAAAAAATATTTACAACACAGTGTTGAAAAAAATAAAACCTATAGTTAATCTAAGATATTTATGCAAAAATCCCATGTACAGACAAGGCTTGGGAAAAACAGAGAAAATCACAGGTGATCTTTAGTGAATTTATCTGCATGTCAAGATTTCGAGAATTCTTCTAATACTATTTTCACAACACATAAAAACCATTTTTAGAACATCTGGTTTGCTCTCCACTCATCCTCTAATCTACCACAATGACCTCATGTGTATCTACTGCCATCCTTTCTCTCACTAACCTGGGGAACAGACGGAGCACCTCCAGGACTCCATCACTAGACTGTTCTATCCAATTACTCAGTCAATTATAAAAGTCTGCACATGTGTTACAATGTGCTATTTGCTAAAGTCTTTTTACTAAAAAGTATGAGCAAAAGCAAAATGAACTTTTACTAAAAAACCTTCTGTGCTATGCTCAGCAGTATTCAAAATTAGCTTGTTACCATTCCTCCTACAAGTATGATAATCTCCTAAAAATTATGATAGTAGGTCCTTAAATTTAACAAAGAACGGATCTGGAGAAACAAGGTGTGTCCTGAAGAACTGAGACGCTCATAACATGTGTGTGCTACCCCAGTGTTCATTTCTCATGCTTCCCTGCCAGCATTTCCCACACCTTGTAGGTTGCTTTCATGCCTATAAACTGGTATTATCAACTGAACTATCTTTTACCTACTAAAATGAGCGGTAAGGGAAAAATCGGATTTCCTGGCAGACTGTTCAGTGGAAAATAAAAGTCACTGGGTATGGAACAGACATGATCCTAAAAGGCAGAGGGAGCATCATACCACCTTACTATGAAGTCTCTTGAATTACTGGTCAAAAATAATGCCTGCTCCCAAAGAAGCCTCTGGTATTGAGCTGACCCTAGATGACCGGAAATGAAATTATTGTCAAGCTGTTTCCAAATCAAATCAGCTCTGAAATAAACTGGGTGGAAAATTATCTAAACTTAGCCTTTCAAATGTTATGGCCAAGAGGGATGTACCCATATGACGTTTATATTACCCATAATAAATGCTACCAGGGAGTCTGTAATGTTTTTAAGTCTGGCAACAACTTTATCTTGAAGACTTGAGTAGATTATAAAATCTTTTTTTCAGTGATCTTTTTACCAAACAACTATCAATTTAAATATAGTAACACTATCATCACTCACTAAAATCGTTGTAAAAAGGCTTTATTTCTGGGTAAATTTAGTTCTTGTTCTTTCACAATAATCTCATACTGTTTTGCTCATTTCATTTTATAAAGTTAAACTAAACACAGATGAATCTCCTTTTATGCCAGGGAAATTCAGTTCTAGTTGCTATATATTTCTGTATCTGTAATGTACGTATATGACGATCTTTCATTATTTCAAAAGCCTAACAAAAACCAATGAAAAAAATCCCTCAATTTCTCTATTGCTACAACCCTAATGCTAGGTAAGTGGTAACATCCATTGACACTGCCTTAGAGGTTCCACAGACTTTGGAGAGAGCATTTTCATACTCTAACTAATTATATCAAGGTTCATTTGCAGAGGGAGTGGGGGGAACACACACACTTAAACATGGAGATTTCCTTCCTTACCATTAGTTGCTGTTGGATGTTCATAAGTTTAAAAATATGTCCAGTGCAACTGTCTCCAGGAAACGGGGGTTCGTGATGTGATTCAGACTCAGAGGTTAATGTATAAATGTCCAACTCTCGATGATGCCTCACAGAACAGTCTCCATAAGGTATTTCGTAGGATAAACTACTCCAGGAGTCTGGTTCTCCAGCATTCTCTCTGTAAGCAAGCAAGCAATCTCTAGTTAACACATATATTTTACCTCCCAAGCTTAGGTTTAACCTTCCATGTCTTAGTAATATTTCTCACTTGACTGCTCTTTGAGATTCTGCAGCAAAAAACCGCTACATACACCTCCCCAATAATCCAGGCATATAAGTAAACCACACCATTCTCATAAGCGATCTCAGATGGATTCAATGAAAACTGCATAGTTCCTTCTTAAGGATGTTCTTCTGACCAAGATTAAGAAAAGTCTAAGATTTTAAGGTAGTAAATATTGTGCTAACCTCCAAATAACAAAGCAGGGTAAGGAAGATGGTTTTAGCTGGTTTCAAAAGAAGCAAGGCTTCTTAAGAAATGCTCTTGGCTAAGGTGCCAGCCACGTACACCTGAGCTGGCAGGTTGGAATCCAGCTCGGGCCCGCCAAACAGCAATGACGGCTACAACCAAAAAATGGCCGGGCGTTGTGGCGGGCGCCTGTAGTCCCAGCTACTTGGGAGGCGGAGGCAAGAGACTCGCTTGAGCCCAGGAATTGGAGGTTGCTGTGAGCTGTGATGCTACAGCACTATATCCAGGGTGACAGCTTGAGGCTCTGTCTCAAAAAAAAAAAAAAAAAAAAAAAGAATTGCTCTTAAAGGCTCAGCACCCATAGCTCAGTGAATAAGGTGCTGCCACATACACCGAGGCTGGCGGGTTCGAGCCTGGCCCGGGTCTGCTAAACAACAACAACCGCAACCAAAAAAACATAGCTGGGTGTTGTAGCAAGCGCCTGTAGTCCCAGATACTTGGGAGGCTGAGGCAAGAGAATCACTTAAGGCCGAGAGTTTGAGGTTGCTGTGAGCTGTGATGCCACAGCACTCTACCCAGGGTGACAGCAAGACTTTGTCTCAAAAAAAAAAAAAAAAAAAAAGAATTGTTCTTAAAATAAGTTAAACCTTAAGATAATCACAGAAGGACCTGTCACTCCAACCCTCAAAAGTGTATCGTGAGTCTTATAACAATGGGTGGAAGAAACACCCTCAAAATTCTTAAAGTCAACTTTACAGAGAAAAACTACTACAGTGTCATATTACTTAACACTTGTCAATTATCAAATCCTATTTTTTTAGATTACAAAATGAACAATTTTGCTCAACTCAGATTATGATAAACACATTTCATACACAGATAAAGCCAACAAGGGTACAGATATATAACAAAGCATTTCTAGAACAGGCCTCAAAATGTGACCTTTTTGTGTTTCTTTCACTGATGGACTTTCCACTATTACAAGCCAATTGTTTTGAACAAGGACAGCGGATTTCTTCGCTAAAGTCTACAACACCTCCAAGTCTACCCTTGCTTCTGGAAGGTATGCCCATGACCATGATGCTTGCTGCAACACAGTACAGTACAATGATTTTCAACTGGTGTGCCATTAAAATTTTTTAAGATCACTAATTAAATTATTTTTGGAAGGAGTTCAAAGCACCGTATGTTCTTTTCTTAAATCAGCATAATTTAAGTATGCCATGTAAGTTTAACTATAGGTACAAGTGTGCCATGAGATAAAAAAGGCTGAAAAATACCGCAAGAGATACTCTATGCTGTGCTTTCCACAGCAGATGAAGGAGCGTTTGTGCTGAAGATGAACAGGGATGAGGCACACAGGGGCATACTGCACAGTCTCACATTCCTCTGTCACTGTCCCTGGGCACTCATTTCAAGTGGTAAGCATCCTCTTCTGTGTTCAACACAAATATAAATTGCTGAAGCCCTCATCCTTGGTGTGGCTATCTTTTCTTATTAGACATATGGTATATCTATGCACAGAGTTGAAAGTTTCAACTCTAAGAACTTTATTTCCCAGCTATGTGATGTTAAGATAAATTTCTTAACTTTTCTGGGCCTTATTTCCACTGTCTGCACACAGAGATATTACAATCTAAGCACTGTTTTGAGAATGAGAGAGAAGGCACGTGAAGAACTATGTCTATGTTACCTGGCATGGAGAAGTTACACACTGAAATTTTCTTCCTATTCTTTCATTCATTTAAAAATAATTCTTAATAAGCTTTGCCTTCATAATCACTCATCTTCCATTTTCTACTTATATCAGAAAATCCTATTTCCTCTGAAAGCATTAAACACAGTGAAAACACCCTTCAAACACCAGCTGATTGCGTGCCTAGAAGCTCAAAGATCAAGCACAGGATTGTGCTTTCCATCAACTCTTTCCTCTTTATCTGGGATATTCTTTATTTGTACTGTCCTTACAACATTAACATCTTTGAATTCCCCAGATTGTATTTATTATAATCCCACCTAAGCAAACGATTGAGGAGTAAAGTACCCCCTGAGATTCTAAGAGGAAGGAGGGAGGTTTTATTTGAGATTATCAGATTTTGAAATTAAGAAGAATTTCTTTCTTTTTTTTTTTACATATACATGTGTTTACTAGGTTTCCCCTTTTTGCCTTCACAGAATTTAAAAGGTTTAAAATTTGGTAACAATAAGAATGTTTGACAAGGCCTAGAAACAAAAACCACATAAAGAATGAAGATAAATACATTCAGAAAAGAAAACAGACGATTACTACATCGAAATCTTATAGACAATATAAAAAGAAGAAATATTTCAAAATTAATTAAAACAAAGAAATAACAGACACGCCATCTATCCACTAACAACGCAAAGATTACTTCAACTGTCTGGTCTCCAGAGTTTTTTCCTACTAAATCATACCCGTCTGTCATTAACAATACGCCAGCATGGCCCGGGAGTGGTGGATCAGCCTGTAATCCTAACACTCTAGGAGGCCAAGGCAGGAGAATTCTCGGAGTTCAGGAGTTCAAGACTAGTCTGAGCAAAAGCAAGACCCTGTCTCCACTAAAAAGGGAAAAATTAGCCAGGTCTTGCAGCAGGCACCTACAGTCTCAGCTACTGGGGAGGCTGAGGCAAAAGGATCACTTGAACCCAGTAATTTTTTTTTTGACACAGAGCCTCAAGCTGTCACCCTGGGTAGAGTGCTGTGGCATAACAGCTCACAGCAACCTCCCAATTCCTAGGCTCAAGCGAGTCTCTTGCCTCCACCTCCCAAGTAGCTGGGACCACAGACGCCTGCCACAATGCCCGGCCATTTTTTGGTTGCAGCCGTCATTGTTGTTTGGTGGGCTCGGGCTGGATTCGAACCCGCCAGCTCAGGTGTACGTGGCTGGCGCCTTAGCCCATTGAGCCACAGGCGCCGAGCCTGAACCCAGGAATTTAAGGTTGCTGTGAGCTAGGCTGATGCCAAGGCACTCTATCCTGGGGCAACAGAGCAAGCCTCTGTCTTAAAAAAAATAAAATAGTACACCTGAGAGTAATTGGAATTTTACAGGTAAAAATGTTACAGCGAAAAATAGAAAATCATGCATTAGGTGACAACAGTGCTACTTAGAAAAAGTCATTCTGCAATTTCCATACTCAAGAACGGTTCCCCCAAAATGGCTGAAAATAAGACCAGCACAGACTAGACTAAATATACTACCAAGCTGCTCTACTCTGAGTAAAATGACCTCAAATAGAAAGGCACTTGTAAGATGGTCACTTAAAAGTTCAACGGAATGACTGAAGAAGCCAGCTGTACCAGATGAGGGGCCAACAGCTTCTCTGCAAATCGGACTTTCAGGTGAGGTTGACATCCTCCCTAACATGCTTATCTGCTTTCTCAGGTCACCACATACAGCCATATTCCAACAACAACAACAACAAAAGACCTCTGAAAATAAAATCTGATTTATATACAGCCATTCGGTGTTACCTAAATACAGTAAGCTTAAGAAGGGGTACAGGCCAAGCCAGGAGCAATTAAAAGTTGATACAGTCCATTCCCAGCAAAATGAAGGGTTCCAGCAACCTTGCCACCATTAATTCTCAGATTGTTCCATTTTTAATATCTAAACCTTGGGAAATTCCCTTCTTTAACCACAGCCTATTTACCTTCTACCTCTCCCTCGCTCTCCTCCCATAAGAATGTGCTTTTACTGTCACAATTACCCAGGTGGATTTTGTTGCTTCCTGGCTAGGCCCTCTAGACACTAAAGACCAATCACTGCAATTATTATTTTTCCACTGGATTCCATGAATATCTGTTGCTACTAACACTCTTCCAAACCCATTTTCACCTACAGGTCTGGGTAACCCCCATGAGTCATTCATTCATTCAACAAGCATTTATGTTGGTGTTGGGTGACGCCAAAATCTTTGTCCTACTAAGTAACGAAGACAACAGCAATCAATATAAATGTGTAAAACACTTAGAAGCAGCAAGTGCTATCAAGACAAAGCAGAAATGAAGGTTGCTATTTTAGTTAATATTATTATTTATTTATTTATTTATTATTATTTTTTTTTTTTGCAGTTTTTGGCCGGGGCTGGGTATGAACCCGCCACCTCTGGCATATGGGGCTGGTGTCCCCACTCCTTTGAGCCACAGGCGCCACCCTTGTTTTATTTTATTTTTTTGAGATAGTCTCAAGCTGTCACCCTGGGTAGAATGCCTGTAGTCTTATAACTCACAGCAACCTCAGACTCTTGGGCTCAAGCAATTCTTTTGCCTCAGCCCCCCAAACAGCTGGGACTACAGGCGCCCACCACAACACCCAGCTATTTTTTTGTTGTTGTTGTTGTTGCATTGTTGTTCTTAGCTGGACGGGGCCAGGTCTGAACCCACTACTCTTGGTGTATGTGGCCGTCGCCCTGTCGACTGAGCTACGAGCACCACCAAAGGTTGCCATTTTAAATGTAGTAGGTCAAGGAATGCCTCTTTAACTGGAAATTTAAGCAAATTCCTCCACCCTTCAACCTACCAGAAATAATTGTTTTTTTTAGAGACAGAGTGTCACTTTGTAGCCCTCGGTAGAGTGCCTTGGCGTCACAGCTCATAGCAACCTCCAGCTCTAGGGCTTAGGCGATTCTCTTGCCTCAGCCTCCCAAGTAGCTGGGATCACAGGTGCCCACCACAACACCCAGCTATTTTTTGCTGCAGTTTGGCCGGGGCTGGTTCACACCCGCCGCCCTTAGTATATGGGGCCAGTGCCCTACTCACTGACCCACAGGCGCCGCCCCAGAAATAACTCTTTTAAAGCAGTACAATGTAATCAATTATGATACTAACTGTAAAAGCAGCATTATTTTATGAACCACTAGGAAGTTTTTAAAAAAAAGGTGCAACTTAAGTTATGACACAGCGTTATACCAGCACCAATCAAAATGTCACCTGATTTCACAGTTAGAAAGATATACATCCCAGAAAAGGTAACACAGAGAATAAATACGGCTAATTGTCTGAAGCACAGGTAGTGACAGTACAAACAGTTCAAACGAACTTATGGTTCCAAAATCACCTGCTATCAAGCATGCTGTTTAACTCAGAGCTAACATTCACCTGAGTTCCCAAGGCACGCAACAAACAGGCAGCAAGGACTGTAAAGAAAGCAGCTCAAAGGCTAGTTTAGATGGAGCTGCAAGGAACCTCAAGAGACTGTGGCTTGGTATACTTTCACAAAAACAAGGGCAGCACCTGTGGCTCAACGGAGTAGGGCGCCAGCCCCATATGCCGGAGGTGGTGGGTTCAAATCCAACCCTAGCAAAAAAAAAAAAAAGAGAGACTGGTTTTCCAACTTTTAACTAAATAAATGTTTTCATAGAAAATCATATGCAGAAATACAGTTGCTATGGTGATGGGCCCAGCAGAGGGAAGGCAAAACCTTGCTCGCTCTCCTTCCACCATCCTCTCTCCCCCAGGTGGTCTCCAAGAACCCTCCCTGCACGTAAATGCTCTATTAATTCCCAACATACAAATTTCTTTATGTACAACTACCACATTTACCATTTTAAAGTCATTTTCCTCGTCAAGGAAAATGGATTTGAAGAGTAACTACTCAACATTCTTTTTGTTAGAAGCCCTTCCTGAGTCTACAGTTAGTAATTAAGTTGTCCTTCGCCTTCTATTTCTGCCATGAAGAGGAATATGTCTGAAATTTACCTTGGAAAATGTGCACAAAGATTTTATTGTAACCAAATCAAGTCTGGCAAGACAGAAAAGCACCCTACAAATGCACTAGAAATTCTGGTTGTTTCAGTTGGTCAATTAAGAGGTACCACAGTCTAAGAGGCTTAAAACAAACAAACAAACAGAAATAGAGTGAAAGGGAAACCTGTAGATGAGGGAAAGGCGACCCTGCAGGAAGGTTTATAGAGATCTCCACCACCTTCCAATTTTTTAAAATCCCAGCCAGGAAACTACCACTCTGAAAAAAGGAAAGGTGATTTTACCACCAATTGTGGCAATTATGCAGTGCAGACATTTTTTTCTTTACAAACAAATCTTAGACTATCCCATTCAACCAGATGCCAAAACACTTCAAGATATAAAGGAAGAAATCATGATTACTTTGAAATTTTCAATCTTCTTGTGGTAAGGCAATTTATATTGTTTTCAAACATTCTTGGGATCCCGGAATTATACCTAGTTTCTGGCACAACTACAAGAGCCGTCTCTTTCTTCAGAGGCAGCAAGATTTTCTGTACTGCACCACTGAGGTGTTCGTGCTTATCTGTCAACCTCTACTGAGAACAAGGACCACGTTACCTTCCCACCTGTGGGTCCCCACTACTCGGTACATTCTCTTGACATATTGTAGGTACTCAAATAGCTCTCTGAGGATATCACTCCAGAGCAGAAGAGTAGAAATATTGTTTACCCTATGATGCTTAAAATGGTTTGAGATCATCTCTGTCTATAAAGGGGTAGATAACCTAAGGAGGTAATTCTAGGACAGGCAACATAGTAGGCAGAAATGTCTTGAAAGGTACAGGTGGTAAAGGAGATTTACAAAGGTACAACCAAGTCCAGTATGTAATCAAGATCAAAAGTAAAAATAATTGCCTAAAAGAATATATTTTTTAATTCCCAAGCCTCAGGAGGCTATCACTTAAAAGATTATTACCAAGCAGATAATGAAGAGTGAATATAAACTATATATTAGATTATTTACATTATCCATGTTAAACTACAAATTTTGATAAATGCATTGTTATGTAACAGACCATCCTTGCTCTTAGGAAATATATGCTGAAATATTTAGGAACAGTGGGAGATGATATCTGCAACTTACTTAGTAAAAATGTTTTATATGTGTGCATCTACACATACAGACAATGTAACAAAATGCTAACAATTGATAAATTTACATAAAAAGTATACAGGAGTTCACTGTATATTTCTTGTATTTTTCTCTGAGTTCAAAACTTTTCAAAATAAAAAGTTACATAGTAAACATCAATTCTTTCATTCTTCCATGAAACTAGTATTATTTGAGTTCAACTAAGACACAAATACCCTTAAAGTTAAGTACACTATTAAATTTAATCCTGTACCAATCCTCCAAAGTAGTGATATTCTTATTTCAAAGATGAGAAAATTGAGGAGTCATAAATGTTGACTTAACTGCTCAAGGTATACCACATAAATTAGAAGTTTGATAAACACTGGTTCAAAAGCAAACTTCACTTACATATGAAGTGAGAACTTGGGACAAATACTTAATCCCTGTGAGCATGTATCTTGATCCATAAAAAGATAACAGTTCCTTTAAAAAGTTGTCACAATTAGAGGAGGGGCAAGATGGCCAACTGGAAGCAGCTTCTGGCAGAGGCTCCTGTCCAAAAGGAAAGATAACGTCCAGAAACTGCCCAATTGAGCTGAAGACTGGGAGCCCAGCCGAGAGAGAGACAAGGGATAACTGCAGGTCACCTCTGAGGCAAGTAGCGACTTCAAGAAACAAAGCTTCAGGCAGAAAAACTGAACTAAAGTTTTCTGCCATTCTGAAGTTCCAGGACACCCTTTCCCCGCTTCCCTGACGCACCAGAAGCCTGACCTCTGCTGAAACTGAGGGAGGAGGACTTGAGCAGCGCCCACCCTCCCTACCTGCCGGACCAGGAGGCCCGCCACGTAAGAGACCCTGGGGCCCCACAGAGCCCCTGCAGGCACCCAGGCCAGGAACTCGGCCGGGACCCCCTTGCAGTCCTGATTGGCACCCTGCTGGACCTTGGCCTGCCACCAGCAACGGCCAGGAAATCCACCCAGACTCCCAAACAGCACCGGTCTGTGCCCCACTTGGCCTCAGCCTGTCGCCTGCCAGGACCACGCCCAGCTCCAAACCATGCCCCAGGTCCGCCACCCACAGCGGCCAGGAACTTCACTCTGCTAGAAATCCCATGCCCCCGAAAGGCACATCACTGGGCCTTGGCCCACCACCAGCAGTGGCCAGGAAGTCTGCCCAGACTCCCACCCAGTGTCAATCTGTGCCCCGCCTGGCCTCAACCTGTAGCCCACTGGGACCTCGCCTGGCTCTGATCTGCCCCAGGCCTGCCGCCCTCCCTCTGGAACCCTCCTCCCAGCCAGAGACTGCTAGTGGCACAGGCTCCCTTTGCAAAGGCCACCGGGTACCCCACTCCACACCCTGCTGCTTGATCTGGGTGTGCCACACTCCGGCTGGGGCAGTCCCAGAGGACCTACACAGGGTCACTCCCTACAAAGACCCAGCAACAACAGAGTGATCCTGCTGGGGTCTGATCTGGGAGAAGCACTTCCACAACACTGAGGACGGTCATAGGCAACAAGTGAAAAATAATCATGAGGTGGAATCAACAGAAAAACTCTGGCAATATGAATCATCAGAGTAGATCAACTCCCCCAAGGAACGACAAGGTAGATACAGAACAAGATCCCTTGCATAAGCAAATGGCTGAGATGTCAGAAATAGAATTCAGAGTCTGGATAGCAAATAAGATCAGCAGAATGGAAGAAAAGATGGAATTAGAATTTCAAGCAGAAATCCAAAACATGTCCCAAAAGATGTCTCAAGAATTCAACGAATTCAAAGACAAAATGACCAAAGATTTTGACACACTGAGACAAGAAGTTACAGCCCTCAAAGATCTGAGAAATACAGTAGAATCCCTGAGTAACAGAATGGAGGAAGCAGAAGAAAGGATTTCTGACAAGGAAGACAAAGCTTTCCAACGCTCCCGAACTTTCAAAGAGGAAGAGAAATGGAAGGCAAAAATGGATCATTCTCTGAGACAGCTCTGATATAACTCAACCAATATTCAGCTCGGCACCTACGGCTCAACTGGGTTTGAATCCAGCCCGGGCCCACCAAACAACAATGACAGCTACAACCAAAAAACGGCCAGCGTTGTGGCAGGCGCCTGTAGTCCCAGCTACTTTGGAGACGGAGGCAAAGTCTCGCTTGAGCCCAGGAATTGGAGGTTGCTGTGAGCTGTGATGCCACGGCACTCTATCCAGGGTGACAGCTTGAGGCTCTGTCTCAAAAAAAAAAAAAAAAAAGAAAAGAAAACCAATATTCGCCTTATAGGGATACCTGAACACGATGAAGTGGCATCACAAGGCACAGAGTCTCATCTTTATGAGATATAAAAGAGAACTTTCCAGACATGCCAAGAGATTCTGAAATTCAGATAGCAGACAGTTTCACGACTGCAGTTGAGCACGACTCAACCTGAATAAGACATCCCCCAGGCACATCATAATTAACTTCACTAAAGTTAATATGAAGGAGAAAATACTGAAAGCAGCCAGATGTAAGAAATCCATTACCTATAAGGGGAAGAATATTAGAATAACTGCAGATCTCTCTGATCAAACCTTTCAAGCTAAAAGAGAATGGTCATCGACTTTTAATCTCCTAAAACAAAATAACTTTCAACCCAGGATCCTGTATCCAGCTAAACTGAGTTTCACTTGTGATGGAGAAATTAAATACTTTAAGGATATCCACATGTTGAAGAAATTTGCTATAACTAAACCAGCTCTTCAGGATATTCTCAGACCTATCCTCCATAATGACCAGCCTAATCCTCCACCACAAAAGTAAACTCACCCAGAAACTTTTTATCAAATTTCAACTTCAACAGTGATGAAAGGATTAAAAATGTCCACTGGACTTGCTAAAGATTTATCATTGTTTTCAATTAATGTGAATGGTTTAAATTGTCCTCTAAAGAGGCATAGGTTGGCTGACTGGATACAAAAACTCAGGCCAGATATCTGCTGCATACAAGAATCTCATCTTACCTTAAAAGATAAATTTAGACTCAAGGTAAAGAGATAGTCATCTATATTCCAGGCAAATGGAAAACAGAAAAAAACAGATGTCGCAATCTTATTTGCAGAACCAATAGGCTTTAAACCAACCAAAGTAAAGAAGGATAAAGATGAACATTTCATATTTGTTAAAGGTATTACTCAATATGATGAGATTTCAATTATTAATATTTATGCACCCAACCAGAATGCACCTGAATTTATAGGAAAAACTCTAATAGACATGAGTAACTTGATTTCCTCTAGCTCCATAGTAGTTGGAGATTTTAATACTCCTTTAGCAGTGTTGGATAGATCCTCCAAAAAGAAACTAAGTAAAGAAATTTTAGATTTAAACTTAACCATTCAACAACTGGATTTAACAGGCATCTACAGAACATTTCATCCTAATAAAATTGAATACACATTCTTGTCATCACCCCATGGAACATACTCCAAAATCAATCACATCTTAAGTCACAAGTCTAACCTCAGCAAATTTAAAAGAATAGAAATTACTCCTTGCATCTTCTCCAACCAGCATGGAATAAAAGTTGAACTCAGTAACAACAGGAATCTGCATACACATACAAAAACATGGAAGCTAAATAACCTTATGTTGAAGGATAGCTGGGTCATAGATGAGATTAAGAAGGAAATTACCAAATTTTTGGAACAAAATGACAATGAAGACACAAATTATCAGAACCTCTGGGATACAACAAATGCAGTCCTAAGATGGAAATTTATAGCACCACAAGCCTTCCTTAAATAAACGGAAAGAGAGGAAATTAACAACTTAATGGGACATCT
>CAUYRH010037722.1:0-14447 GCA_963574655.1 Perodicticus potto | reverse complement strand
TGTTCCACCTCCATCCAGGTTAGTACAAATGCTGCAAAATCTCCATTTTTTAATGGCTGAATAGTGTTCCATGGTATACATATACCACAGCTTGCTGATCTATTCCTGGTTTGAGGGGCATTTAGGCTGTTTCCACATTTTAGTGATTGTAAATTGAGCTGCGATAAACAGTCTAGTACAAGTGTCTTTATAATAAAAGGTTTTTTTCCTTCTGGGTAGATGCCCAGTAATAGGATTGCAGGATCAAATGGGAGATCTAGGTTGAGTTCTTTGAGGGTTCTCCATACTTCCTTCCAAAAAGGTTGTATTAGTTTGCAGTCCCACCAGCAGTGTAAAAGTGTTCCTTTCTCCCCACATCTGCGCCAGCATCTGCAGTTTTGAGATTTTGTGATATAGGCCATTCTCGCTGGGGTTAGATGATATCTCACGGTGGTTTTAATTTGCATTTCTCTAATAATTAGGGATGATGAGCATTTTTTCATGTATTTTCTAGCCATTCGTCTGTAGTCTTTAGAGAAGATTCTGTTCCTCTCTCTTCCCCATTGGTGTATGGGATTGTTGTTTTTCTCTTGTGGTATTTCTTCATTTCCGATTGCTGGAAAAGAACCAGACAAAACCATCCCAGATTTTAATTTTTACATGACTGGCTTTTCCATCAGCATCCTTCTTCCAGGATGGCTGAGTGTGGGGCCACCTGCTACGGAGAAGGGGATAGGGAGACAGGCTACTTTCATACAACTTCTCACTTAATTGCTTGCTGAAGAACATGATCTATTCAACAAATATTTACTGAGCAGCTACTGTGTCCCCAGGATTGTTCTAGCCAGTGGGGCTAAACTGGCGAATGTTTAGTGAGGCATATATAGGCCACAAATACATTTTTTAATGTAGAGATAAGATTATTTCTGAAAGTAAAACGCACTATGAAGAAAAGGAGGCAACAAAATATGTGAAATACTTTTCTGTAAAGTTTGGTCCTCTGTAAACGCCCAACTTCTGCCGAATAAAATTAAACTTCTCAGTTCTAAGGGCATCAGCACGTCATATAGAAAAGGGAATGGAATTGAGATAAATGGCTGTGAGTTGAACCCCAGCTCTCTACTTAGTACCTGTGTGACCTGGGCAAGTTACTTAACTTCTCTGTCCCTTAGGGTCCCTATTCAGGGCTGGGCGTGGCTCTCGCTGCCAGGGTGGTGCTGTCAGAGTTGGCACTTACGTGACCCTCACTCTTACGTGTGCTTCCTTAAATTTTGTAGACTAATTCCCTCTTTTGGTTTACCCTGTTTGTGTATTTAAATGGAGAAATAATACCTACCTCCTAAGGTTATTATTATGATGAAAAGCTCAGCTAACATGTGAGAGGAGAAACGAGAGAATGTCTTACAAACTGGCAGCTCTTGGGGACTAAGAGAAGAAAGTTGCCAAGAACAGACTGTGCAGAGGTAGCCGGGTGGGATTCAAACCCAGCTCCTTTTTCTCTTTTTACCATTTTCCATTGCTAAGACCTAAAAGAAAGTGGAAAAGCTTCCATTTGCCGTGAATTCTCAGTAGCACCAACCAAGCTGTGTGCTCGTCACTGGGCTCTCCTTGTGTTGAGTAAGTTTCGCCACAATGGGCAGAGCAAAGAGATGAGTGTGTGTCTCCAAGTAAACGGACGCAGCCCACATCAAAGGATTTGTTTGCAGGCTCACCTCCTTGCTTTAGAATCAGGATTTCAGCCCTCCCCTGAGGAGAACAGGTAAACCACAGAGGGCGAGCTTCCAGAAAGGCAGCCCCAGTCCCCCAGCCTGAGCACCGGAATCCCCCACGAAGCTACCTGCCATATGGGACCCAGCGTGGGGTTCCTAATGGAAAATGGCCGGGCTATTAGCACTTTGCAAATTAAGGGTCCTTTCATTTATTACCATGCTCTGCTAAGGATGAGCATTAATTTTTTTCTCAAAGCAAATTCACTGGAAACAGACAGTTTAGAATTTATGCTTATAATGATGGTACATGGGCCATTAAGACTACCTCTAAGTGAGCTTAATTTGTAGCAGATAAATGTATATGTCTACATATTTTTCAACATAGTTTATGGTGCATCTTGCACAGCTGTGCCCAACTGATTAAATCCTCACAAAATTTAAATAGGAAACCCATTACGTAGACAGTATTATAGCCATTCATCATGGAAGCAGTTTCAGGTTAACTCTCACCGTGCCGGGCTGGGAGAAAGGCAGTTTTTCTTTGGGGCTGGGGGTTGGGATGTTAAGAATGTAGATGTTTCCTGTTCCCGACCTCTTTGCCATTTCTACTGGACACTCTGAGAAGTCTTAGCACAGGGAAACTTCGGGAGATTTTTGATAAAGGGAGACTAGACCCCAAACTCTCCTGGGCAGGGGGACTGGGTTGTCTCAAGGTGGTGGTCTTCACAGCCCCTCATGCACACCTGATGTCTTTCACACAGCCCTGGTCAGCACGTCTGGACCAGACCAGCTCCCCCTGGGCAGTCTCTGCCAGCCATGGAACCTGCCTCGGTCTCAGCAGAACACAACAGCAGCAGGGGTGGTAGCGGGAGCACAGGGCTCAGCACGTGTGCTCTGGCTTGGTTGACATGAGGTTACAGCCCCACAGCGCTGTCACTGGCAGGGCAACCCTGAGCAGGTTACCAGAGAGCAAGGTCCTGCCAAGTGCTTTGCCCGGTGTCTGGGACATTGTCCCTGTTCAGTGACTGGGACCTGGTTACCCTCACTGTTACTGGTCAGAATGGGCACTGTGGTCGCTCGCCCCACAGCCCCTTGGTGCATAACACCCCAATGCACACTTACTGCAAGCACCCAAAGCTTTTTTTTTGAGGACATTTATGCAAAAAATAGAGTTCATCGGGACAGACCCCAGATTCTCTCCATTCAAGCTCTTTCCATAACCCCATTTTCAGGAGAGTTTTGTTTTGGAAGAGGTTATCCAAGTAGCATTCCTTCACTATAATAAATACAGACCTGAACATTTCCATCAGGACCCTTTAGGTTCTTATTCTACATGTATCTTCAGGATGAGGGGAGGTTGTGATTTAAAAGAATGAGCACCTGGCCGACATTCAATAAAGAAGCCAACGTTCCTGAAGCACCTCTCCCCTTTCAAGACACGAGATCTTAGTTCAAGTCTGTCCCTGAGACTGTCTGTATGATCTTGGGAAGGTGCTTAACTTCTCTGAGTTTAGTTTCCTTCTCTATAAAATGGGACTAGGAATAGTACCTACCTAGGATGAATATTGCGGTGGCAAAATGAAATTCACGTGACGCCTATTGTGCTGGTACTTGGGCATTTTAAGACTCAAGGACGCTGACATCAAGTTGTTCCCAGTATGAAATAGAGAACAGGCTTGAATACAGGGAATTTTAATTCAATGACGTGCATTCAACAGTTGAAATGTATTCACATTGTTCCAAGAGAAGCTTTATTTATATGAGCAGTGACTGTCAGAGAAGGCTTCATGTAGTTAATAATGTCAGAGCTGAGCATCAAAGGAGGGGAAGGATGAAGTTTTGCAGGCCAGGAAGGAAAGGAAGGTGTCCTGGGAAAGAAGGGACACGTGAGTAGCTGGGCAGAACCACGAGTCTGTTAGAGCCTCCACTGCTTTGATCTTGCAAACACCTCACTGCAGTGAGCCAGGAGAGGCAAGGCCTCGGGAGGCCGCGCAGGGATCTTGATGGGCCCTGCTCTCACCATAGGAAGCTGAGACTTTGTCCTCAAGTTAACAGGAAGCTTTTGGGAAGTTTGAATCAGGAGCTTGATGGGACTGAATTTACATTTTAGAAGCATCTCTTTTGCATCCACATGAAGAATAGTTTGAAAGGGAATAGGAATGGTGTCAGTAGCAGTTAGGAGACAATGGCAAGTGTCTCATTAGCACAGAGGGGAGGGTCTGGGGCGGTGGGCATAGGCTGGGGAGCTGCTTCAAGGAGCCATCGGATTGGTTGATTGGTTACAGGTGAGGAGTGAGGGTGGTGGCAAAGAGGAGGTCAAATCTTCAGTTTGGTGACAGGCTAGGAAAAAGGGGGACTGGCTAGGAGGGTGAGGAGGGCTAAAAAAATGGGGCCAGTTGGGGGCATGATGGCATGCTGTGCTTTTCATGCCTTTGGGGTAAATTTGAATATTTTTATTTTGGGGGTTCAATCTATCCCTTAGCGTGAAACAGTACCTCCCAGGAAAAGAGAAATTGATGGATGGATAATTTACTATAAAGTCCCAGCAGATGATTGTAGGCACCAAGCAAATCTCTTTCCTGTAAACCACGTTTCAATACAGTGAGGTCTCTGGCTGTTTATTAACTCCAGGGTCACAGTAAACAGCATGTTTCAAAATGTGACCAATTAAGGACAAAGCGGAGGTGTGGGCCATCTCGCTCTCTGTTTGAAGGGAATCAAGTGAAATGTTCTAAGTGTTCAATTTCACCTGTCAGAGTCACTGAGTTGTCATTACAGGCGCCCAGTTCTCAGAGTCTCTGTGGTTTATTAGCACATCGTCCCTCTTCTAAAGAACTGTGCGATTCACTCCCTGGACATCAGTCAGGGGAGCAAAGGGGAGGCTTTCCTTTTCCTCTCTGGATTCATGAAAGATCCTTTTTTCTATCTTGAAAGCACGGGCGCAGGGAGCAGCTGCAAAGGAAGAGAAGCTAATACTGGAGCCCCGTATATGCCAGTGTCACACTAACAACATCATCACAGTTAAGACGAGTCCTATGGACAGTGATAGCCTGCACTGCACTAAGCTGTCTGCACACGTTACTTCTTATAATATTTCAAAAACTCCGGAAGGCAGATCCTGTGATCATTCCCATTTTATAGATGAGAAAACCGAGGCTGGTGGGGTGGCTAAGTAACATGCTCACCGTATAGTCAGTGAGTGGCAGAGCTGGAATCCAAACCCAGGGCCAGCTGACGTGGCCCACGTGTTGGCCACTACATGGCTGAACGTGGCCAGGGGCCCTTTACAAGCCTTTGGCTGCCTGAGCCAACAGGGTGACATGCCTGCATCCCTCTTCCTGCCTCTGCTGTCCTTACGCAGCAACTCCTCCTGCCTGCAAGGTCACTTTTCTTTCTCCTTTTTCACTATCTTGCATTCAGGCTTATCCCAGTTTCACCTCCTCCAGGAAGTGACCCTGATTCACTTCTGAGCCTGGTCTCTGCAGGCACCTCACCCGCTGTCCCAGCTGCCACACCCATCAGTGCTGGTCTGCCTTGGGTTCCTCAGGCCCCCGTGGGAGTGTGTGTGTGTGTGTCTCTGTGAGTGAGTCTGTCTGTGCATGTGTCTGTGTGAGTGTGTGTGTGTCAGTGTGTCTGTGCATGTAAGTGTGAGTCTGTGTGTGTGAGCGTGTCTGTGTGAGTGTGTCTGTGTGTGTGTGTCTGTGTGAGTCTGTGTGTGAGTGTGTGTGTGTCAGTATGTCAGTGTGTCTGTGTGAGTGAGTCTGTCTGTGCATGTAAGTGTGAGTCTGTGTGTGTGAGCGTGTCTGTGCATGTGTCTGTGTGAGTCTGTGTGAGTGTGTGTGTGAGCATGTCTGTCTGTGTGTGTCTGAGTGTGTGTCTGTGTGTGCCTGTGTGTGTGTGTGTCTGTCTATGCATGTGTCTGTGTGAGTGTGTGTGTCTGTGCATGTAAGTGTGAGTCTGTGTGAGTGAGTGTGTCTGTGCACGTGTCTGTGTGAGTGTTCACCTATATGTGTGTCCTTAAGGAGATGCCCTGCTTTTCCAGCCCTGCTCACTTTCAGTATTTCCTATAGTGAATACAATTTACCATTGGGACTGACAACATGGGCGTCCCATTGTCTAGCTATTTTATCTCCGTCAAACTTACCTGTTTTCTGCCACTTACTGACTGTGACATCTTGGACAAGGTAATTTAACCTTTTGTGATCAGTTTTCTCATCAGCAAAATGGGGGATAATATCCTATACTCACCTTGTTGGATCAGTATAGTGAAGGTTAAATGAAATGATACACAGGCAGCTCTTAATACCACACAGGCATAAGCAAGTGCGTATCAGGTGGGAGCTGTTATCACTGTGGGGTCAGCAAGGGGCGCAGAGCAGCCTGCACACCAACAGTGAGAATAGGCCCCGATATGGGCACGGCACTGTACGGGCTGGGAGAGTTCCCCGGGCCACCTCTGATCCCTCCACCCACACTGGGACACAGGGAGAGAGGGAGAAAGAGCAGACCCTGTCATCCCCCTTCCCCCCATGCAGATACTATTTCTGGAAGGGACCTCACAGCTCTGCTATGGTTTATGGAGATTTCTGAACCCCTAAAATGAAATGTGCATTATTTATGCATGTATGTTTCTGTATGTTCTTCTGAAGGAAGAACCCCATTGTTTTATTTGACTCTTAAAGGTCCCTCAGATCCAAAAGGCTAAGAATCATTGGTATAACTGAACTGTCCAAATGTTATAAATGGAGATACCATGGCCTCAAAGAAGGGGGCTCCTGAGTGAAGCAGAGTAAGGCCTGGGGTCTGGTATTCTGACTCTCAGGACAAGGATTATCTACCCACCTAGATGCAGCCTAGCCTAGGGGGGTGTCAGGTGAGGATAGCCACCACCCAGGGCCTGCCACTGCCTTAATGAAGGCAGCCTGGTTGAGGACTGCCACAGCCGCAGGAGAGAACTACAGGGCAGGGGGCCTGCAGCCCACTGGAACATCTTTATGTGTGAGGCAGGCAGTAGTGGTATTGGGAGTCAATGACTGTCTACTGGGGCCGTGGAAATGAGCTCACTGAAAAAATTCTAGTGCCATTGATGACTTTCAAAAGGCAGGACAAGGGGGCCAACATGGGGCCAAGGTCTGCTGGCCAGACAAAGGCCAGCTCCAGGATTTTACTTTCCCATTTAGGAGAAATGGGGAGCATCTGTTAAAGACCTCACCTATCCACACACATGCACACACATGTGCACCTGCTGGCCCAGGCACACACACGCACAGTGGAGTTGAGGTGTTAAAGAAAGACTTGCGTATGAAGGGAACAGGTTTCAGCTACTGATAGGGAGATACACTTGGAAGGTTTTCCAACTCAATAGATGTTATGCTGATGGCCATAGCATAGTGTTAATAATAATCTTTAAACACAGACAATACATTTCCAAATTCTTTCACATACTTTTTCTCATTGAGTCACAAGTAACCCAGAGAGGATGGGGCATATTTAATATTTATACCACATTTATTTATCTAACTTGAGTTAGTCACTATTTTAGTGTGGTTCCATTGTGAGATACATGGGAACTAAAAACAACCATGGCTGCAGAATTTTAAACTTTCATTTGTATGCACCACACAAAGGTGCCAAAGGTTATTAATTGCCTTTCGATTTGGATTTTATGAAGAAAATGTATGTTCATATTTAGAAACTAAAATTCAAGACTGTGTGGTGTGTTTGTGTTTAAACTTACACACAGGCTAAAGTTTAAATAGCAAAGAAGTACATCAAATAAATTAAGGGTCTGTTCTCTAGCTTCCCAAGACCAATTTCCAGAGGCAACCAGGGAAAGGCATTGTTAGCTCCATTTTACAGTCTCAGAGAGGGAAATTGGCTGGCATAAAGTCACACAGCCTGGCCAGACAGGTCCTGCAGTGTATTCTTGATGGCAGGTGCCCTCCGGAGCTGCATGAGCAGATTCCTTAACCTGGGGTCAGGGAGGAGTGTGGACCAATTAAAGAAGGGTGCTCTGGGCTCAACCATGGAAAAATGCAGATAAAGTTCTGTGAGCACATGTGTTTTCCTGTGGAGAGGACTTACATAATGTTTCAATCGGATTTCCAACAGGTATCTTAAAATGACTGAGATTAAAAGCTATAGCATTAGTGGTAGCCACTCAGGAGGTTTAACAGTTGTCCGTGTTACAGTTGTCACCCTAATTACCCCCCTCCTCCAAAAGTCACGTAGCCGAGGTCTGGAGGACGTTTTGATGCTTCTGGGTAATGTGAGGTCAGTGACTCTAAGTGTGGTCCTGGCCAGTATCAGCATCACCTGAGAAGTGCAGGTTCTCAGGCCTTGCCCAACACCTGCTGGATAGGAAACCACATCTTTGCAGTTAGTTGTGAATTATGATGCAATAAACATTCAAGGGCACGTGGCTTTTCAATGAAATAGCTTTTTGTCCCTTGGGTAAATGGCTCATCGTGGGGTTGCTGGATCCAAGGGCAGGTCTCCTTTTAGTTCTTTGAGGCATCTCCATGCAACTTTCCGTGGAGGCTGTGCTGGAGTGCAGACCCACCAACTGTGTAAATGTGCCTTTCTCTCCTCATCCACACCAGCGCCTATTGTGATTTTTGGTCAGAGCCATTCTCACTGGAGTTAGGTGAGGCCTCACTGTCGTTCTGATTTGCATTTCGCTGATGATTAGAGACTCAGCATTTTTCGAGTGTCTGTTGGCCATTAGTCTGTCTGCGTTTGAAGATCTTCTGTTTATGTCTTTGGCCTACTTTTTAATGGGCTTGTTTGATTTTTTTTCTTGCTGATTTGCTTGAGTTCTTTGTAGATTCTTGTTATCAGCCCTTTATCAGACATGTAGCCTGCAAATATTTCCCCCATTCTGTGGGTGGTTCGCTCTACTGAATGTGTCCTAGGCTGTGCAGAAACTCTTTAATTTAATTGCATCCTATCTATTAATGTTTGTTGTTGCTGTGATTGCCTTTGGGGTCGTCTTTGTAAATTCTTTGACTAGGTCAATATTTATATGAGTTTTATCAACATTTTTTTCTAGAATTCTTATAGTTCTCACTTATAATTTTAACTCAAACTGTACAAAAGCAATTCATGGAGCCAAAATAGTTGGCTGTAACCCCCGTATTATTCTGAAATTTTAAAAAATTTTTAATTAAAAAACATTTAAAATCCTCTGGAGATGGGACAGGAATGACATCTGCCTTCTAAAAGCCCTTTATTAAATGTGTCTGACGATCCCTAATGTTTGAAACCTCTGTTCCAAATCACTAACATTTAAGAAATACACATTACTAGCTTTAAATGGTTTATTTGTATTTTTAAAAATGGTCTTTTTAGGTTGGTTAGGTTTATAATTGAGGATTAAAATAGGTTTGTTTTTGTTCTCTTACAGCAGCTGGTTTGAATCTGGGGCCAGTGCTCAGAGTGGCTGTGGTCCTCCCCACCTGCTTTCCACCCACTCTTGCAGTTGCAAATTCACCTCAGGAACAAGCTCCTCCATCAGCGTCTTGCTGGGGGGTCAGCCAAGGGCACGCAGGAAACAGCCCAATAAAGAGTCAGACACTTCCCCAGGGCCAGGGGAAATGAGCAGAGGGAACAAACACCTGTAAGCCACTGTGTGGAGAGCCCTGCGGGACTCTGATGACGGGGCTACCAGGTGGTGAGCGGCTGAGCGCCTGGTGGCAGGGCTGAGACCTGTCTCTCCTGTACAGCTGTCGTTGACAGAGCCCTCTGTTGCACCTGTCCCCTGAGGTGACTACCAACAGCACAGCAGCTCGGTGGCTCCAACCATGCTTCCTTCAGAGCCGTTTCCTCCTCATCTGACTCTTGCCTTACGGCTCAGTCCTCTTCTCTTAGTCACCTATCAGCTGCCGATCCTTTTGGAGATCCCGTTCAGAGCTTTCCTCCTCCAGGAAGCCATCCCAGAGTCCTGCAGCCCATCTCCCTCTCTGAGGACATGTTCTCATCAAAAGTGTCTCATGAGTTGGGGCTTACATGCGTGTTTTTATTATGATTTGGGTTTGTTGATTCATTCATTCCTTTTAGCCATTTAAAATGTTTTTAATGCCTCCAGGCATTGTGCTAGAGGTTAGGAATGATTCAGAATCATCTCAGCCTTCAAGATCTCATAGATTGATAAAAACAATAGCAGCCACCACCTGAAAACCTTGGTAAGCATGTTAAAAATGTCTGACCACGTCCACAACCTGAAATCGCCTTGCTTCCTTCTTCGTTCTCCCCTTTCTTCCCTGCCTCCTCCAAGAGCCCCCAGGCTAACATGGGAACAGACCTTCTGGGTTATAGACCATCTGTGCAGGTGACTTCATAGGAACCTGCCAAAGAGTTTTCCAAGGAGCTTGTAACATTTCACACTCCCACCAGCACAGCGACATCTCCTTTTTTTCACATTGTTTTGGTGATGGCAAGGTTTCTTCTCTAGGTCATCTTAGTGGGTGCCAAGTTGGATTGCATTGTAACTATCATTTGCGTTTGTCTAGTGACAAATGGTATTGAATATCTTCGGTCATTCCTATGTCTTTTTTTGTTATGTTTTGTTTTGTTTTTGCAGTTTTTGGCCGGGGCCAGGCTTGAACCCGCCACCTCCAGTATGTGGGGCCGGTGCCCTACTCCTTTGAGCCACAGGCACCGCCCCCTCCTATGTCTTCCTTTATAAGGTGTGTTTTCAAGTCTTTTCTTCATTATTGGTGTTATGCATTCATTTCTTTGAATTACTATAGGAATTATATATACGATGCAAGTCCTTTATCAGATATAATCAGATAAATACTTTTTTCACAGTGTATGAATTGCCTGTTCTTTTTCTTAATGACATCTTTTGACAAGAAGTCATTTTTAATTTTGATGAAGTCCAGTTCACCAGTTTTTTATGGTTTGTGCTTTTAAGGCCTCCTCTAAGAAATCTTTGCCTGCCTCAAAGCCATGAAGATTTTCTTAAATGTTTTCTTCTAGAAGCTTTGGAGTTGTACATTTACATTTACATTTGTACATTTAGTACAAATTGAATTTTTGTGGGTACATGGATGAGATAAATATGGGGATTAATTTTTTTCCATCCTGTTGTTCCAGTACCATTTGTTGAAATCCATCTGTTCCCCCATTAAACTGCCCTGATATCTTTATTGAAAATAAATTAACTATAGGTGTGTAAATCTATCTCACACTCTCAATTCTATTTCATGGTTCCGTGTGGCTATTCTTATGCCAATATCACACTGTCTTGATTTTTGTAAATTTTTAGTAAATCTTTAAATCAGGTTGATTTAAATTGAGTCCTCCAGTTTTGTTATTTTTCAACATTATGTAGGCTCTCAAAGTTCTTCGCATTGCTATGCCTTTTAGAATTAAACCATTAATTTCTTTTTAAAAAATTCCCATGGGTGTTTTGTTTGGGTTTGCATTAGTTTGATAAAAATTACACATTAAGAATAGTGAGTCTTCAGACCATAGACATTGAAAAGTTCTCCATTTATTTAGCTCTTCTTTAATTTATGTCAGCAATGTTCCATTGTTTTCATGTAATTATGTCTAGCTATTCATGGTTTTATGTTTTGCAAATGGAATTGTTTTTAAATTTTATTTCCCCATTGTACACTGCTACTGTAGAGCTGATCTTTACACACTGACCACACACCCTTTGGCCCTGCTGTCTTCACTTCTCTCCAGGCACATGTTCTGTGTGTCTGCCCTCTTACCTGTATCTCAGTATGTAAGAAGCGTCTCTTAGCCAGTATGTAGAGGCAGCTAGCGTTTTTACCCATTCAGACAATTTCTCTATTTTAATAGGAATGTTCCATCAGTTTATATTTAATGTAAATATTGATATAATTACATCTGTCATCTTGCTATTTTTCTAAATAGGGTTTTGGTTTTTCCTTTCTAGCTTGTTTTATACTGATTAAATATTTTGTAGTGCTTCACTTTATTTCCTTAATTGGTTTTTGGCTATATTTCTTCGTATTATTTTCTGTGTGGTGGCTCCAAAGAGTAAAATACACTTTTAGAAGTGATATTGTGTAATACCACTTCACATAAATTGTAAAAGCAACCCACCCAGCAACCTTTCTGCTATTATTGTCATATATTTTATTTATAGGCAAGCAGTAGATGCCACAACACAATGTTACATTTTGCTTTAAATAACTAGGTGCCTTTTAAAGAATTTAAGAGATAAAACGAGTCTTTTATTTTTACCCTTGCATTTACCGTGTCTTTCTTTTCCATTCTTTATAATAGATTTGGCTTCACATTTGTTCCTGTGTCCCTTCTGTTTGAGAACTTTCTTTAGAATTTCTTGCACTGCTAATTCCCTGGTGGCACACAACCTCAGCTTTTGCTTACCGTAGAGATTTTATATCACCTTTGTTTTTGAAGGATACCTCATTTTTGTGTTTTTGTTTCTGTTTTGTTGGGGTGGGGGGCGGCTGTTGGACAGAGAATTGTGCCCTAACACTTTAAACACATCACCATTCTGTCTTCTGGGCACAGTTTCTTTTTTTTTTTCTGGTAAGAAGTCAGTCATTGTTGATTATCACTCCTTCCTGTATGACGTATCTGACTGCATAAAGGTCTTCTCTTTATTGTTGACGTCAGCAGTTTGACCGCAATGTGCCTGGGTTTTGTTCTGTTTATGCAGCTTGAAGTTCTTTGAAATTCGTGGCTTTGTAGATTGAAGTTTTTCACCAAATTTGGAGACACTTTGGAAATTATTTCTTCCAAAGAATTTTTTCCTTCTATTCTCTTTCACTTTCATTTTGCAAAACCCCAAATGCACATATGATGGCCAACTTGATTTTGATGCACAGGTTGCTAAGTTTATTTTCTAATCTTTTTTTTTTTTGAGACAAAGTCTTACTCTGCTGCCCATGCTAGAGTGCTCCGGCATCATCCATCACAGCTCACAGAAGCTCAAACTCATGGGTCCAAGTGATCCTCTTGCCTCAGTCTCCTGAGTAGTGTGAGCTACCACATGCTAAGTTTTGGGATTTTTTTGTGTGTGTATTTTTAGTAGAGATGGGGTCTCACTCTTACTCAGGCTGGTCTCAAACTCCTGAGCTCAAGCAATCCACCTGCCTCAGCCTCTCAGAGTGCTAAGATTATAGGCTTGAGCCACCATGCCCACCTTCTGTTTTCTAATCTTTAATTAGAAAATCTTTCAAATATACAGAAAAATTGAAGAAATTATAGACTAAACACCCATATTCTTAGCACTAAGATTCCACAATTAAGACTTTTTACTACATATCCATCCATCTGTTCATTTTTCTATCCATCTAATTTTTCGATGGCTCTCAGAGTAAGTTGTAGACATCAATACATTTCATCTTTTATCATTTCTGTTTTTAAGGTAACATCTACATACAGTTTTTACATGTATCACTGATAAGTTTTGACAAATGTGTAGATTTTAATTGTGCCTTTTGATGAGTTTTGACAAATGCATACACCTGTCACAAACCCCTACAAATATACAAAGCACTGTCATTACTCCAGAAAATTTTCTCATGCCCTTTCCTCCCAATCCCCTCTTTCCCCAACACAAGCACAGTTGTGATTAATTTTTACTAAGGTCAATTTTCCTATTTAATATTTCATATAAACAAAATAATATAACATGTATGCTTTTATGGAAGACTTTTTTTTTAACCTAATGCTCTTTGAGTGCTATCTACATTGTTGCATGTAACAGGAGCAGGTGCATTTGTGTTGCTGAATAGTATTCCGTTGTATGAAGATACCACATTTTCTTCAGCCAGTCAGTCTACTATTAAAAATGGCACCAGGCACAGACAGGGACACTGCTGGGACCCTGCGTAGCTCTGCTCAGTGACCTGCAGGGCCTCTGCCTGCCGAAAAGAGGGGCCGGGCCCCAGCCCACCCCCTGCCCTGGCCAGGACTCCACCAGGAACCCACTGGGCCTCCGCCCACCTCATGTTCTGGCCAGGGACTCCACCTGCAACCTCACAGCTCTGCACCCCTGTGCCCGCTGGGCCTCCACCTGTCCACCCCAGCCAGGGAACTCCAGGAGCCGGAGCCGCACAACCGCATCCTTCAATATCCTCTTTGCCTCCGCACCGGCCCCGCCCATCTGACCAGGGACTCTGGAGGCCGCCAATATATGCCCTCCCTCCAGAGCCCTCCTCCCGGCCAGAGACTGCTGGAGGTGTGGGCTCTCTTTGCCAAGGCCACGGGGTGCCGGGCACTCCCAGAACCATGTGCACCATCCCAAGCCCTGTTGCTAGATCCAGGCATGCCACACTCCGGAGCTGCTCCCACAGCCAGAACTCCCTGGCTGGGGCAGTCCCAGAGGAGCTATGTAGGGTCACTCCCTACAAAGATCCAGCAAAAACAGAGTGATCCACTGGGGTCTAATCTTGGAAAGATACCGCCTCAACTCTGAGGATGGTCAGAGGCAACAGTGAAAAACAATCATGAGGCAGAATCAACAGAAAAACTCTGGCAATATGAATAATCAGAGTAGATCAACTCCCCCAAGGAACGACAAGGCAGATACAGCACAAGATCCCTTGCATAAGCAAATGGCTGAGATGTCAGAAATCGAATTCAGAGTCTGGATAGCAAATAAGATCAGCGGAATGGAGGAAAAGATGGAATCAGAATTTCAAGCAGTAATCCAAAAGATGACCCAAAAGATGTCTCAAGAATTCAACGAATTCAAAGACAAAATGACCAAAGATTTTGACACATTGAGACAAGAAGTTGCAGCCC